>PVJS01015826.1:0-38327 GCA_004027185.1 Glis glis | reverse complement strand
AATGATGTTGGTATATTCTCACATGTACACATTGTTCATGATAGTAATTCCACTGATTCGCTTCTTTCCTGCCCTTCCCCTTCCCTTGTACCACTTCCCTTGCCCCACTGAGGGTTCTCCATTATCAACCGGAGTCCCTTGTGTATCCCCACTACTCCCTAGGTTGCACATATTAATGAAAACATATGTCCCTTCTTTTTTTGTGATTGATTGATCTCGCTTAACATAATGTTCTCCAGATCCTTCCATTTCCTTGCAAATGATGTTATTTTGTTTTTCTTTATAGCTGAGTAGAATTCCATTGTGTGTATTTCCCACAATTTTGTAATCTACTTATCTGTTGATGGACACCTAGGTTGGTTCCATAATTTGGCCACTAGGGTCTCACTAAGTTGCAGAGGACCTCACTAAGTAGCTGAGGCTGGCCGTGAACCTGCGATTCCCCTGTCTCAGCCTCCCAAGTACTGGGATTACAAGCATGCATGACCATGCCCGGCTTATTTTTTATTTTTGAAACAGGGAGAGTCTTGCTAAATTACTGCACACTGACCTCAAACCTGCGGTCATCCTGTCTTGGCCTCCCAAGTACTGGGATTACAGGTGTGTACCACCATGCCAGGCTCTACCATATTTTTATATGAATTCAATATTCATATAAATTTTTATGAATTCAATATTTATAAGACTTAATTGAAAAACCATTCTGTACATAGATGCTAGAAGATGAAAATCATACACAGAGCCAGTTTATTGCCTAACCCATAGTCTATTGTAACCATGATACAAGGAAAATGTATATTAAAATTATATAACTGTGACATAAGCACAGATCTATAAAGCTCGGAAGACGGGAAGCTCCAGGAATATGTATATATATATATGTATGTATATGTGTGTGTGTGTGTGTGTGTATGTGTGTGTGTGTATGTATGTATGTATATATATATAATACAAACATATACATGTTGCATATGAATATATATAGTATTATTATATAGGCATTGAAAGTTTACATAAATATTACATACATTCATATGCAACTTATATAACAAAGATATATATTCATGTGAATATATTTTCATATGAAACATAGAAAGAATAAAGAAAAATTTGTGTTTAGTAGATATGTATTAGTTACTATATAGAACTTTCATATCTTCTAGTATTCTACCTCCTGAATCACAATGCTTTCACTCTAGTAATAATAGGAGGATAGCTATAATCGCTTATGTGTTTTTTATTGTTTCTTGCCAATGTGTATGTCAGCATCTATACATGTGGTGCAGACATATTTGTGGTCTCTAAAGAGAGAGATTTGTTAAACACTGTTTTGGCTCATTATATGGACACAAATTTCACACTGCAAATACTTGCATGGTAGCTAAACACATTCTCTCAGGAGATTTAACAGGTTTTTATTTTTTTGTCTGTTTTTGCAGTGCTGAGGATTAAATCCAGGACCTTGTGCATACTAGGCAAGTGCTCCACCACTGAGCCACATTCCCAGTTGCCAAACTTTAAAAAGTAACTCTTTTTAAAAATAGCTTGATCAAGAAGGTATTTAAGATAGTATCATCTTTCAATAGCATTCTCTAATTGTTTCAAAGATTGTTAGTACCTTCTAAAACCCCATATAATGGTAATCTATAAGGCAAGTCTCTGTTTTATCCATCCTTGTTATATCCCCAGTAGAGCTTAGGTATAAAATACTCTTCTTTTTTTCACTATGTTGCTTAGAATGGTCTTAAACTCTTGGAATGCAATGATTCTCTGACCTCAGCTTTCCAAGTGGCTGGGATTAGAGGTGTTCACCACCACACCTGCCTCAATTGTTTTTAATAGTTAAGAGTTCATTTATTACTTTATTGGCAGTATATCCCTTATTGATAGGAACCGACAGTATATTAAATTGTGGTAATAGTCATCAATAACATTTTGTCATCAAATTAGCCCAGGTTAAATTTACTCCATCAGGTCTCAAATGATAAGAAAATACTGAGTCTTATGATCATATTTATAAAAATAAGAGTATTTTAGATGAGCCATCAATGCTAATCACCCCGCAGTAATGTATGACCAAATGCAAACTCAAATAAAACTGTAGAGTTTTGAGAATTTGTTGTGGGGAATAAAAGCAAAACCACTTCTAAGAACACATCAGTATTCAGTCATCATCTATACCAGAGGTTGGCAAAGTTTTTATGTAGAGAGCAAGATAGCATGCTTGGCTTTGTGAGCCACATGGTATCTGTGGGAACCACCAGACTCTGCCATTGTTTCTCTATAACTAGAGACAATATGCAAATGAATGGGCTTGTCTGTATTCCAGTCAAACAGGCAGAGAGCTGGATTTGACACAGGAGTCCATAGTTTGACAATCCCAGACAGATGCAATCACAAATAATTCTTGTAAATATTCTTGGTTTTCCAACAAAATTTGAAAGGTTTCATTTTAATTGAATAGTCATAAATATTTTCAAAAGAGTAATTTTCAAATTCTTCACTCCAAGGTTTCATTTAAGGAATTAAACTAAAATAGGGATGTGCTCTAATTTACCATATTATATCAGTCTTTTTAAAATGTAATATTGAAGCTGCTTTTATCATAATTCATCACGTAAAATTGATTTCATGTTGGGAACTCCATTTTCACAATAAATGTTGATTACCATCTCCATTGGAGAAATATCAATGAATAATAGTGATTTGAACTTAAAAAAATTTAAGTTAATAATTCTATTTAGAAGTTAAACATTATTTCTGGCATGACATCGTAACAAGTTAAGTCTTTTTTATATTGGAGAAGCAAGCAGAAATCCACGAAATAACTTAATTCAGAATAAGAGGTGATTTACCTGAAAGAACAACCTAAGGTTGAATTCTAAGCTCAGATAAAATGTCATTTACACATTTTATTCATTTTGTATAACTTAATAACTGCCAACTCCTAAAAATATAGTAGTGGCTCAGGTGAAAATATTCATTGTATTAATGTAACTACTGAGTATACAAATAGATTTTCTCAAAAGTGTCCCCTTCTTCCATGTGAAAGGCAATATGTTTTAGTGGAAAATAGTATTGGACAGGAAGTAGGAGCCTTGGTTACCAGACCCCAAATGCTATAAATCAACTAACTCTGGAAAGATTGGTTGACCACACTCCTGAATTCATGCTTCTGTAATATAGGAATAATTTTCATCTATAGGATGATGATAACTTTTATTAAAAACTACTACAGTTGTTAATAAGTTATCAAATATTATATAATACTGATGCAAAAAATTTGCTTTCAATGTCAAGAAAGGCTTTAAGCATCACTACTTCTAAATTGTGGGTTAAGATTTTGTTTCATTTATTTTATTTGTAAGCAGAAGGAAAGAGTCATTTTTCAAAAGATTATTCAATTGTTTGTGGTTCTTCTCCCTTTAATGTACTGTGATTGTCTTCAGCATGTTTAAGCTGAATAAGTGGGCATCTAAGTATGTCCAACAGTTTGAAATATATGTATGCTGCAAATAGGGCTCTATATACGTATTTTTGTCAATACATCTCACAGTATGCAGTGGATGGGACAAAATCACAACAGGCAACTTTATTTTTAGAATTTGATCAAAAAATCAAGGAAAGTAAATAAATAAATGGTACTGAGTCTCTGTTATGTTAGTACACAAAATAAACCGAAAAATACATCAACATTTACCGTGAGATCATTTCAATGTATTTGCAAATGATCTGATCAGGGAAACATGATTTACAACACGGGAAACTTTTTTTAACAACCATAGACTTAAATGCACTGCACTCTAGGTCACCTAGACTAGGTTAGCAAAGATGAGCAAAGGGGTAGGTCCAAACGGCAACCCCCAAACACCTTCCTCTGATGGAGACTTTGGTAATTGTCTGTGGTAGAAAAAAACACATCAACTCCTATTCTTCATCATGTTGGATGATCATTTTGTCCATTTTTCTCATGTGGTGAGTCCATTTTAAATACTTCAGTTATTTTGAAGACACTCCAGATCCACAGAACAGCAGACTCTCCCATTCTGTACAACAAGGATACAAGTATTAACCCAGCTAGACACAAGTCAATAAACAGTCTGTAACATTCATAGGAACAATGCTCAGCATTGTTCCTATGCAAAACGATCTGCATTTTGAGTAAAAAAATGACTAGACAAAATAGTGTTCCAAAAGTGCTAGAGAAAAAGTGGAAGAGAAAGAAACACAGATATACCCTCCAGGGGTCTCTTGGTAGGTTCTATTAGAAGTACAATCCCATGCCCTGCCTGCAGGCAATGTCTGAGACACTTCCCCACTAATCCAAGTTTTCACACAACTTGTTTGCTGGTCTTATTCTAAATAAGCTCCTTTCCAAAAATAAATCTCTGACAGATGACAATTTTCCATTTAAAAAGTTTATCAAAAGTATCATAAGCCAGGCATGATGGCACATGCCTGCAATCCCAGTACTTGGGAGGCTGAGACAGTAAGATCACAGGTTGGAGACTAGCCTCAGCAATTTAGTCATGGGAATGTTAAACAGATGTTTTTGCAGAGATTTTGACACTAACCATTGCTCTAAAGTTGCTATCCTTATAGCTCTTCATGAGCCTTGAAGGAAGGAGGGGCCACTTTTTTAATCTTAAGAACATGTGAAGATGTTTTATGGGAACTCGTCCAAAAACACAGGGAAGTATTCACAATTAATCAAATGCTATAGACACTCTGATAATTAAACAAAGCAAACAATTTCATAGAACACGTTTTTCTACCATTGACATTTTTATAAAAGAACTTATAAAGTTTTCCAGGACGAAAGAAGGTGGGTCTTGTTCTCTCCCCCCACCTTAAGGTAGTCTCCTAGTATGCAGGTCAAACTAGCTTAACACAGTCATGATTTGACCTAGAGCCAATCACTAAAATTCTATAGTTTAAAGGCAAGAGAGATTGTTTTATTCCATTCTCATTTGGAATTTGATTTTCAGCAAGGTGCTGCTATGATCTATTCAGACACCTGAACCTCCTGTGAGAAGTAGATGCCTGTTCCCACCATGCCCCATGGAACCTGTGCACTCAAGAATATCAGGAGTGAACCTCCTGTCAGTATTCTCCAGAACATTGTTCAAGGCCTGAATACCTTCAGGACATCCAATTACCTTGCATTTACAAGTTGTGCAGGGAGATCCTGCCATTGTCCACACTGCACCACTAAGCCTCGAAACCCCAGAGCTGTCCAGGCAAGTTTTTCTGATGTCATAGGCAATGTTATCAGCCAGGCAGGGGTCACTGACACAGCGGGGACAACACTCCCCTTCCATGATGGCTGTGTATTCACAGCTCAACGTGGGGCAAGAAAGTGGCCAGCAATCCACCTCTCCTTCCTGTGGAGACAAAGCAAAAAAAAAAAAAAAAAGACTCATCCTTGTTCGTGTATACAGTTTTATTCCAAGAGTCCCATAGGAGGAGAGAGAGAGCCCAGTAATTTCCAACATTCTCCTCTTAGAATGTCACTAGTTAACATATTATGGGCACAATTTGTTCCTTCCTTGAAGACACACCACAGATACCACCTTCTTCTGGATGCTTCTGCTGACCACCTATTCTGTAGACCACAAAAAAGTTAGGTCAGCTCCTTTGTGTGACAAGCACAGCCTATGATTATTTTTATCATGATACTTATGATTGTATCATCGTTATCAGTACAATTCCACATTAAGTTTGAAGATTTTAGGCTTTTGGCTGGTTTCTTTCTTTCCCTGCAGCTTACCACAGTTTGGGTCAATAAATGCTAATAAAATGAATAAATAAATAAGTAGGCAGAAAGGTACCAGCTAGAATATAAAGAGATATTAGTTTCTCTTGAGGTCAAAAGTGGAACTAGAAGCACTATAATATTTTAGCAACTTCATAAACTGTGTTACTGCTATCAAATTTAAAGTTGAGGTTAGGCATTTTCAGGAGAACCACTTCAGAACAATTTTTGAATGTAACATGCAACTAGTAACATTTCTATGTTAAAAATTCAATCAAGATGTATGATTATAATGCACCAATAAATTAAAAAATAAAAGGAGGAAGTAAAAAATTCAAATGGAGCCTCTATGTGTCTTAACATCTGTCAACTGTGGCCCCATTGTTAGATAGAGCCACATAATAGAACTGTTTCTCTATACATCCTCTTCTTTTGTTATCATGACACTTATAATGTACAGTAACATTTGTTTAATTATTCAGTCAGCTTCAGGACAGTATGGGCTTGTACAAGTGTAGACCATTTCTATCTTATTCACTATTATATCATCTAGAGTCTAGTACAGGCAAACTCTTGATAAATATTTATTAAATATGATCCACATTTCTCTCAGGTAATTTTTACATTAATCTTCAACAGCTTCTGCTTTTCCAAAAAAATCACCTTAGGAACTTGGAAATGGAGGGTACACTTTTGGAATTCTAGCTATTTTCATGTATAAGATTAATATCAATTCTTCTGGCTACCTGATGATTGGCTTCTTGAAAAAGAAATGCAGTTTTTAAAATGATATGGAAACCAGTTGTAAAGTTGTATTGAATATATTTGTCCTTAGATGATAATTTGAAAAAATAACTGTAATTTAAATTTATGAGTTATAGTCCTCAATATTAGGAATGATTAAGAAGGGTGTATGTCATTAAGATACCTGGAGTTTTCAGAAAATTTGATGGAAATTTAGAGGACAATTTCTCTGAATGCTTGTTTTCATACAGTACCCATAGAATGAATATAAATGTATGTATTTTAAACAAATGTTAAACATCCAGCTAAGAGTTTCCATTATAAGTTGACTCAGGTGGAATTCTCCTCAGTTGTAATCCCCTTATAGATGAAACATAACATTCGCTGTAATAATGTGTCCTTAAAGTCTCCCCATCTCTAGAAACCACTGTTTGTGCTATAACATGAAACAGAATAAACCTGGTCCAGGAATTAAGCCTTCCATCTGTACTTTCTCAAATCTTATTATGCCATTACTGTCATTGTATTAATGTCTAAATATTCTCCATTTTATCTATATGAACATTTAGCATCTGAAATGGATTTCTCAAGCTAAGAAATATTAACAATAGTAGCAACCATACTAAATGCCTTCTATGTGTCAACTACTGCTTTTGTCTTTCATATCCATTCTTTAACCTTCATAGCCTTTTGAAATAGGTCCTCATGCACCTATGTACATTTGAGGGAAAGAATGATCATTAAATAGTTAGGACCTGGCCCAAGGCAATCACACCAAGCTAGCATATGAGAGAACCAGGATTGGATGCTTAGTTTCCATCACTCAATCTCTGGCATTTCTATTATGTTTTCTTACCTCTCATGTTGAAACATTTAATAGCTGTGTCACAAGAAATAAAAACTTGGCTCTGTAAAGATTATAAGTACCAGTCAAGGGTCTGGAAGCTAACTGTCTTGCAGGGATTTTTACTGATCTGAACATCTTCAAAAGTAATATCTATAAACTAACATATTTGAACCAAATCTGTAAACTAACATTACTTAAACCAAATCTGTTCCATAAATATGTTATTTTTTTTTATCATGGATGGTGTTTTCACTACAAACTGAGTGTCTTTAGGCAGAGCATATGCCCCCTTAGTTATCCATACTCCCACAACTCTCTGCTTTAGGAACAGCTGGGAACCAGGGCCCACAGGAAAATGAGTTGGTGATGTCTTCCAAAGTTAAGGGACAGCACTGTCTATAGCAAGTCGACATACCAGACACCGGCACTGCTGGCAGCTGTGGGTCCAGTTGTCTCCACTTCGATACAGCTTGTGTCCATTTTGATCTAGACATTGACTTGTTACTCTCGTGTCACACTCTGGGCAACAGAAAAGGTCCACGCTTGGATTCTGGCAATCACAAGCTGTCCGTCGGCAAAATATCTTCCCGTCCTGTTTAGAAATGAGGTTAAGGAGGTTTTATCATTAGTGAAATGATGGGACAGCCACATTATGAAGACCAATCCTTGTGAATATTTTACAGAGCTGGTAGGAAGGATTTCTCAGAGTCATAGCCATCCCCTAGCTACCTCTCACTTCTTCAAAACAGATGCATGTTTGTGTGCCCCTGCAAACACAGTCTTTCTTTCCCTGAACTTTCTAGCAGAGCAAGTCTCCTCTTCCTCAAAATTTACTTAAAAATCATATTTCTGCATAAGAATTTTAGCTAAATTGAGCATCAAAAATACATACATGACCAAGAATTCATTTGTGTAAAAATTGTGCTACTGCACTTTCCTAGTTCATAAAAATTCCATATTCAAATACACTCATCTAATTTTATCCCTGTCCCAACTCTAAAAGAAAGTCTTATTATGGCTTTTAAAAAAAGAATTAACTGAGGCTCAGAAAGGTGAAATGCCTTTTCCAAGACCACACAGGTAGCAGCACCTCCAAGCAGAACCACCAATGGTTTTATTTTTTTATTTTTTATTTATTTATTTATTTATTTATTTATTTATTTATTTATTTTGCGGTACCGGGGATTGAACGCAGGGGCGTTCTACCTCCGCGCTACACCCCCGGCCCTATTTTTTATACTTTATTTTTGAAACTGGGTCTCACGAAGTTGCAGAGGGCCTCACTAAGTAGAGAGAGAGAGAGAGAGACAAGGAGAGAGAGAGTGAGAGAGCTGAGGCTGGCCGCGAACCCGGATCCTCCGGTCTCCGCCTCCCAAAGTACTGGGATTACAAGCGTGCGCCACCACGCCCAGCCCACCAAGAAGAAACAAAATTTCTTCTACCAGCAGCCTTTAGGTTGTTGACTAGAAAGATTATAATCATAGGTGCTGTGTGTGCATCACACTTAAATTCAATATGATGTATAATTTCAATGCACCAATAAAAGTATATTAGGAATAATAAACTGGGAGTGGTGGCTCATGGCTATAATCCCAGTACTTGGGAGGCTGAGACAGGAAGATCACAGGTTCAAGGGCAGCCTCAGCTACTTAGTGAGGCTTTCAGCAACTTGGGGAGACCCTGTTTCAAAATAAAAAATAAAATGGAGCTGGGGGTATAGCTCAGAGGTAGAATGCTGACCCTGGGTTTAATCCCCAGTATCATGAAAAATAAAGAAAAGGAAAGGAGGAAGGAGGGAAGGAAGGAAGGAAGGAAGGAAGGAAGGAAAGAAGGAAGGAAGGAAGGAAGGAAGGAAGGAAGGAAGGAAGGAGACAAGCTTGCACCCTTAAAAAGAAAAAAAAGAAAGATTATAATCAGGTTCACCTTCCACCTTGAAGCAGTTCACCAAATTACCAGCACAATATAATTTCTGGAGTACCAGCCCTACAGACTCACAAAACTTTAAAGGTCAACAGCATTTAGGCATGAAGACAATGTTTTGCACCAGCTCTCATTTTATGTCTGTAAGATAAGACCTGTGGTCACTATTTATGGTTATAACTTATTTTGCCAAATATTTACAAAACTAAAGAATCTCAGGGCTGGATGGTACCTTAAAGGACATGTAAACAATCATCTCTGTAGCAATCATATTTAAAATTCATCATGACTGTGTGAAGCTCTTCTGTGTTAAAGAACTCACCACGATGGGAGACATTCAATGTACGCATCTTTGTAAGTGTCTTAATGCTAAAAGTTGGAAACGCACCAAAGACTGGGTGCCTATGTGTGCCTATCATTCTGAACCTTATTATGAGGTGTAATTACACAATGTACCAATAAAAGTCTATTTTTAAAAAAAAGTTGGGACTTCTTGTTATCTCTCTCCATGAATCTTAGTTCATGGCCTTGGTAATTAAAGAACTCCAATGCCTTCTATCACATTTCAATTCTTTAGTTCTTAGAATACAGTTCTTATGTGTTTACTGAGTTGTCTCACCTCTGGGTTAAGTGTCACCAGTTCCTGACTAGTTCCCATCACTTTCAACCCTTTCTCTGCCACAGCTGCCTTCTCCTTCCATAGTTTTGAGTAGTTCTATCATCATCATCACCATTATCTATCATAAACTGAACACATGTACCATATACTATGCTAATCTTATGTGTTAATGAAAAATATAATCATGATAATTTGCAGAATAGAAATGACTGTCTTCATTTCCCAAAGAACTAGCCAAGAAAGAACTAAATATAAGTTGCCAGTAACAAAAAGTGAAGTGGGGCTCATGTTACCTTGCTTTAAGTGCTATACTTTCCTTAAAGCATCATGTTTTCAATATTTACTTTCTTATTTTGTTTTTGTCATAGTGTTGACTTGTATTGAGCTTAATGGGGAATAAAGCCTCATTAAGCCCTATCCCATCTTGTGCAGTTGGTTGTTAGGGGCAGCAAATATATTACTTGATGTTTATACCCATTGCATTTCACTTTGTTAGGTCCATCTCTTCTACCTGCCACAATATTTTCTAAATGCTTCTTCTGTCATCCACCATAGATTTCCCTCCTTCACAACTTAGTGACATCTGCAAACTTGATGGACCTGCCTCAGGGTGTTCATCTACTTATCCACAGCAATGCTGAATCAGACAGGGCTTGCCAAGATAAGTGTAGTGTCAGCTAAAGTGGAAACCTCTAAAAACTTTACATTCTTTATAGAGAATGGAAAGGAGATGCTGGCTGCATATTGGAATAACTTAATAGTTGAAAAATGCTTTCCTTCAACTATACGTATTTGTTCTACTACAAAGAATGACAAGAAATCACAGTGTTCAAAAATATTGAGAAATGAAAGATTATACACACAGAGATAATTGTGTGTGTATATGTATATAGAGAGAGGGTACAAGAGACTCTAGAAATAAGCAGGTCAGAGAATTCAACTAGCCCAGACAAGGAAGTTTCCAGATCCTAGAAATCTTCTAACAATAGGCACTTGGCTTACAGCCCATAAGCCATTATTTTATATTGTGTGTAGCCCTGGCCCGAAATGAGTCCCTGGGAATTTATTTTAACAAACAGAAGCTAAGAAAAGTAATGATAGCAACAACATAAAACCATTCTATCAGCTCACCTTTCTATGGCATTGTATTACTCTCCCCCAAGAATAGAAGCACTAAGCCTGAGGAACCAACATGGCCAAGTCCATGACCAGCATCAAACAAAAGGATAAACTCCTGTAGATGAGCTTACTGTACGTCTGGCTGTGAGACACAATTAGAATGCCAGTCAGTTTTCTTCCCATTTACTGATTAAGAGAATGCATAGCCTCCAGGGTTACTGCAAAATAAAGCAATTTCATATCTCATCAATTATGTGAAAATGCCAAGGAGGCCCCTCTTAGCTTCTAACATGTTTCAGAACAATAGCTATGTTCACTTTGGCTTTGAATTACAGGGTAACTATCAAGAAAAAATAACCATTTTTAATAATGAAAATGTCACATGTGGCTCCATTAATTCAATGAGGATGCAATTATAAAACCTCAGCTTACAGAGCACAACCATACTAGAAACCAAATTTGGGGAGATAATGGAGCTCTCTAATAGTGAGTAATCCTTCTTGTGATAGATTGGGGTTCTTCCCCTAGCTTGACCTCGATCCCAGCTAGGGTGGTCAGAATGATCCCCACTTAAATTCCAAAGCTGTATATCCCCACTTTTCTCAGAAGCTAAATGATTTTATGTAGTTGTATAATGAAAATTCAGTCTCCCTAATATGCGAAGCTAGGAAGAAATTGGGACATAGGAGGGACTCCAGACAAAGAAGGAGAAACCTTAGTTGAACGAAGAAGGGGACATAATGAGGGAGATGAGAGAGGGGAAGAGGGAAACACCTCAATGGACATGATGCATATATACAAACTTATCAAAGCCAATCACTGTGCTGAGCATAGGAAGGAGGGGAGAGGGAGGTAATAGGGCGGGAATTAGGGGAGGGCTCAATGAACACTGTGTATGTATGCCTCTATCACGCTGAACTTCATCAAGATGTATGATTACAATGCACCAATAAAAATAAATGAATAAATAAATAAACAGGGCTGGGGATGAAGTTCAGTGGTAGAGCACACTTGGTTCAATTCCCAATGCCACAAAAATAAAAATAATAATAAACTTAAATCACAATAAATAAGTTATTATATTAACTTCCCCTTTAAAAAAAGAAAATTCAATTGTAAACTATTAATAAGTATTGCAGTGTTTAAATTATTCCTGAATTTTGAAAAGCAGGGACATATACTTTGCCTGAAAATAAAAATGAATTATTTTTATAATGCTAAGGAGAATTATAGATTTTATATCATAAATTACATATTACTGAACAGTCAACACATTGGTACATTTACTCTAGATTGCATAATATCATTATATTTTTTTTCTGCCACTGAATTCTGAAACCTTTAAATCAAGAAGATGAACTTAGGTAAAATTATTAAATAATTAAGTAAATTAAATAAAAATATAAACTGGTAGTTGGAAAACTGATATACAAGTCTTATTGTATATCAGTTTTATTTATATTGCCTGCTTCTATAAATAAAGTTTTATTGGGACACAGATTCCCTACTTATTCATTAATATAATATCTAAGGCAGCCTTTGCATAACAATACTAGAATTGAGTATTTGGAACCAAAGCTTTATGATCTGCAAAATTTAAATTTTTAGTCTCTGACCTTTTATGTTTGAAAAAGTCTGTTGATCTCCAATATAGTCTATAAAATTAGGAGTAGTGTTCTAGCCCCATTTATTATATCTTCTCTCATACACATTTATTGGATTATGATGTCCAGTGTTTTTACCCTGTATCAGTTTTGGCAATGGTCACAGCAAAGCCCATGCACTGGTTCCTTAGTTCTCTCTAATTACCGCCTGGGGTAGGTTCACCTTTAGCATTCTAATGAAGCAGGAAATCAGGGCTAGAGAAGAGAAATGACTTCTCCATGTGGAAAAGTAATAACAAATAGAAGGTTGACCCAATCTGGGCTTAACATAAGCCCAATCTGGGCTTATGATGCATCCTTGAATCACGAAGAGGCTTGACGCAGGAAAAAATGATTTCAGCTAAAATAAAGTCAGAAAGATCCTTGGGGTAATGGTTCTCAAAGTGTAGTCATCAAACCAACAGCATTAGTATCTCCCAGGAACTAGGTAGAAATGCAAGTAAGACCTGCCAAACCAGAAACGCTGTAGGAGAAGCCAGTGATGGAAGCTACACAGGCATCCAGGTTGATTCTGGAGCAGCAAAGTTTCAGAACCACTGAGGGGGAAACAGCACAACCTAGCCAACTGGGCAGTTAGCATGGCATATCACTCAACCACTGCAATGACAAGGCAGACTTGGAACAGCAGACTAGGAGAATGAAGTCAGGGAAATAGAAATGGAAATCCTTTTCTCTAACTGAAACCCTAGAGTTTTGGGGCTGAACTAGATCTGCCAAAAGCAGATCTTTTAAAAGCAAGAAACACAATCCTCGGGCTTACACAGCCCACTGCTGCCATAGAAACCATAGAAAAGGAGGTGTTGACATTGTACTGGTTGTGTTCAAAGAGAAAGCAATATATCTTTATGAATGGATGCAGGAATCCAGACAGCTAATGTATTTACCCTGGCGCCAGGCACAGGCTGACTCTTCCCCGATATTCATGCCATGACGACACCTCCTTGCATATCGCGGTCATTTTACTTCCCTTCTACCCCAAAAAAGACACTTGAGTCTCTTAGGTGTTTGTAGCATAGCCATCTTCCTCAGGTGCTGGGCAATGTTCATATGAAGCCAGCGCAAATGCCCATCATTCTAGAGAACTTCACGGCCAAGGTCTTCTCCATTTTGCCCTCCTCTTCTGTGCTATCACAGCCGTTTGTCCATGACTTTATTATAACATGACAGGTGATTGGTTATTTACGGTATCCCTTTCCATGCTCACTCTGTAATCCCCAGAAAAACTTGTAACCTGGCACTGCTCCAGTCTTCAGCATTTAATTTCAGGAGGAATGTTACTTGCTGTTTTTTTTAACCGAATGAAAGCACAGACGTAAAATATAATCTTTAGAGTGTGTTTTCTCTCTCACTAGATTTTCCAGTTACTGATAACACGGTAGTTCCCCATTATTCACTGGTGATACATTCCAAAAGCCCCAGTGGATGTCTGAAAATGTACATAGTGACAAATCTCAGGTATACTGTTTTTTCCTATACCTATGTGCCTTTGATAAAGTTTAATTTCCAAACTAGACACAGTATGAGATTAATAACAACAATGGTCATAAAACAGAATATTTATGATGATATACTGTAATAAGAGTTATATGAATGTGGTCCCTCATTGTACTGTACCCAGCTTTCTTGTGATGATGTCGGATAATACAGTGCTTATTGATGAAATGAGGTGAGGTGAACAACACTGGCATTGTGATGAAGTATTAGGCTACTACCGAAGAGTTACTTGAATACAAGCACTGCAATACCACAGCAGTCAATCTGATCATCAAGATGGCTCCCAAGGGACTGGGGGCGGGTAGCCTATACAACATGGATACACTGGACAGTGGCATGGTTCACCTCACAGGCTGCAAGGAGCAGGGCAGTACAAGATTTCACCTCCTACTCAGAAGACAAGGCAACCAATGAAAAGTGGATGAATTGTTTATTTCTGGAACTTATTTTTTTAGGTCTGGAAAGTAATTATTTATTTATATTTTATATTCTGTTCTGACATGTTGCACATTCAGTATCTCAACAAATAGTTCCAAGGATAATACTTAACACTCTGATATCATAAGGCCAATAATTCACAGAAATGTCAAAATTTTAATAGAAAGTCCTTTGTATCATCAAATAAACAGAAAAATAAGGTCCAATGGTTAGATCTTTTGTAAGAAAAAGCCCAATGAGATTTAAGTACAACATTTATAGGCCAATGAACCATTGGGACCTCCTAAGTTAAAAGTCTCTACTTAAATTTTTGGCACCCACTGTAGTTGACCACAGTTAGCAGAAGTTGAAGAAACAGCAAATAAGAGGGGCCTACTCTGGTATTAGGTATAGATTCAGGTGTCCATGTAAGAAAAGCCTGACTTGCAAACCCTGGCTTTTTCTCTTGTCAGTGGCACGTGGATTCTGTTCACCCAGGAAAATGGGCAGCTCTGTCTCAAACCTCTCTGGAGCTTTTTTCCCACAGAACAAGGAAAACATAGCCACAGAGGCTCAGCCTCTGGCATCATCAGTCATCACGACCCATCATTTCACTTTACATTTTCTTCCATGTGATCTTATCTCCATATACCTCTTTCAGGTTCTCATCTTTACTTTCCTGAACCTTTCTCTCAGACTAAGCGGCTGTCTCTAGTTAGCTTCCATCTCCTTAGTTCATCTTGCTGTCAATCAGACCTTGATTGGGACATGTCAATCTCAAATGTAAAATCTCTTTTCCTATCCAGCCTACGGGATGAAGTCTAAATTCCATGTGCTGGCTCCACTTCCAGCCTTTATCTCCAGACTCATCTCTGACTACACCCTTCCTATATTCCATTTGCTCAAAACATTCTAATATCATCATTCACCTCTATTTCTTGCACAGCATATGTTCTGAAACTTCTGCATTTTTGCTGTTGTGTTTCCCTCTGCTTGGAATTCACTTTCCTCCACATCTCTACTTGATGAAATTTCTCATCCTTTAAGGTTTTTTCCAGAGGTCATCTTTCTCTGTGAAGCCTTTCTCTACTCCCTTTTGCATCCTCTAATAAAATACAATGCTTCTCTTTTCAATGTTTTCAAGCAAATGACTCAGAACTCTATCACAGTATGACAGGTGGTTAATTGTTTGTATAGTCATTCCTTTCTCCATTGCCATGGTCTCAAACAGAAACACAACTACTCATCCAAAAATGCTGCATTTCTTAGAAGCTGAAGTCTAGAACTTCTCTACCTTCTCATGTAGCACAGGTAGAAAATAAAAATGACTTCCTAAGGCCCTGGACAAATATGAATGGGAAAGCCCCAGATGAAAGAGCCACAGATCTATGAAAGGAAGTTCAGCTAAGATTTAGGGACCAAGCCTAGAGAAATAACTTGTTTTTTCATCTGGGTTTCTGTGATGTAGATAATTCTGGAAGAACATGGGTCCAAAGAGTTCAACAGTCTTTCCATGTCTAATCAACTAAGTGATCTAAAAGTGCACAAAGCCTTGTTATTACCAAGGAAACATGTAGAATCTAAATAAAAGATCAAATCCATTTGTACTGGCATAGCTTTATCAGTGAATTCCAGTTATCTGTGCACATGTTTCATGTACTTTCTTTCAGTTGGCATGAAGCACTACTAACTAACCTGGGGTACTGTCTCCCAAGGGGAAGAGTGGCCTTTTAAGAAAATACTTTGCTTCTTTCAACAGTGATCCTTGACCGTTTGTTGTCTTGTATGGTTCTGCTGTTGTGTGATTTGTTTCTATTTGAACTTAGAGCATCAAAGATATGATTGCAAAGACTATTTTTTAGCCCCTAACCTTGATTTATTTCATAGTTTCTACAATGATGCCATTATAATTGTCCATTTGGATGCTTAAGCACTGGAGATATTTCTTATGAAATTGGAATAGGATGCTTTCAACTGCAAGTGATGAAAACAAACAAGGAAGGTCATAAATAGTTCATTTTATGAGGATAACTTTCAGAATTTAATCAGCTCCTAAAACAAGGTCCTCCCCCTACTCCACCACCTCTGGGAAAGTAGACACAAATGGGTAATGAATTCAATTAGAAAACAAAACATCAACAACAAAAAGATTTATGTAGAGAAATCTGCCTAGTACTTTATTCAGAAAAGGGGGAGGTGGTGGTGGTAATAGAGATGCATTTTATTAACGAAATAAGATTTCAAGAATTGCTCATCTCCTGTGGCAATTTCAGTCTAATTCTCATAAGACTTCGGAAATGCTTTAGGAGTCAAAACAAAATAAATCAGTCTGCTTGGATTATTAACACAGCTAATTAATGAAGCCCTGGGAAATTTTTAATGATTGGTAGGTTCCCTGCTTTATCAGAAACTTAAGTAAAAACTTTAAAAAAAAAGTTATGTTTCACAGAGGTCAGGACTCAACTAAAGTCCCTTGCCTATTTCAGGGACTTGGTAACCTAGAAAGCCTAAACCTGATTTGGGTTTAGGTTGTGATTATCCTCAACAGTTTGAAAAAGCAACTCTCTCTCAAGAAGAACTGGCAAAGAATTCATCTCTGGTTTTCTGGCAGAACAGTCAACCTATTGCCAACCTTTTTCATTAACCTTTCTCAGCTATTCAAACGCACAATGTGATTTTCTTTCTCTTAAAATCTATTGTCCTTTGAGTCAGCATCACATCGTTAAATATTATTCTTAACAACTTAAAATTATTTGAGGGAATGTCCTGCCAGTTACTAACATAGTACTAAATTGAGAGTCTGAATTCAAAAAGGTTGAATTGACAATTGCCTAATTGGTTTTAAATATATTAACAGGAATCATTGTATAGTATTTTCAGGTATGTGATAATATGGGAAAACCATGAACTTGGGGCAAGCAACTGGAACTCAAGTCCCTGTATAATGTATAAAAATAAATGTCTGAGGCCCAGCTTAGACATTTATATCTACAATAATTAGGGAAAGTTACTTGACTCCTTAGAGACTCAATTTCTTTGTCTTTCAAGTTGCACTGTAAGAAGGTAGCACAATGCTGTTTTTTTAACTACAGGGAGCTTAAAATATAGCTGGTGCTCAATAAATTGGAGAAACAAACTTAAATTTGGGTCTTTGAAACTAGGTTTAATTGTGAGAGGGGAAAAACTAGCATTATGGGGTGAGTACTTGAAATGTAGCTCTCTTAAATAGGTTCCCCCAGGTCCATTGAGGTGTGGCAGAATTTAAGGCGGATGGATAAATTGGATGATTTCTTAAGGCTCATTCCAGCTCTGTGTCTAGGGAGCACACTGAGAATTTATCAGGAGACCCAGCTCCCTAACAGGCTACTAAGCAAGTAATTTCTCTTAGTTACCATGCTCATAAAGCCCAAGATTAAATAGTCTCATCCGAATAGACACAGAAATGCAAGGCAAGAACTATGGTAAAGCAATAACAAAGGAAAATAAATACATGAGACCCATGAAAGAAGAAATAAAGCACACAAAAATCAAACACTTTAATAGGCCCATTTTGCAAAGCATAAAGAAAAACCACACGATGACAGAATTTTATTTTCATAAGCATTAAACTCACTTCCGAATAACTTAATGTAAGAATCAGCTTAGCACCAAGGATGATAAAGAAGACATCACTTACTAAGAAGCTATAGACTATCATTATTACTTGTTCAGAATGGAAATCCTCCTGTGTCTGACCACTGACAGTAAGTCTGTGAGCCTCTTCTTCCTGGATGATGTCACCACAAAAGTGAGCAGGTTCACACAGGAGATCATTTCAGGCAAAGAGTCATTTTAATCAGCAAGTTTGTGTAAGTGTGGGATGAGGGCTCATTAAAGCTCTCACCCGACCAACCTTAAAGGCACTGCAGGCTCTCAGTGGAGCTTTGACTTCTATGCCCTGTTTCCTTCTGTGCTGCCTCTCCTCAACTCCACACTTCACTTTTCACTAAGAGCACAATGATTTCAAAGCAGATTTGCCTGCCACTTCACAGCATCATTAGCTGCCGTGTGGATTAGAGCAGGAGAGGCCTTTTCCGGAACTACAGGAAACCCATGAGTCAACACCCAGAGGGGAAGAGGTGGGGAGGCAGAGAGGTGAAGGGGAAAGATAAAGAGCAGTTACAGTTTCTGCTTCACCACATCAGCCTCACCTTGCAGGAACAGACAGAACACCTGTCTTCTTTCAGGGTCCACACCTGCCCATTGCGCTTCAGTCCTCCTTCATGGGGGCAGTCGCCGGAGCAGGAGGGTCCAGAGGGACAGAGGCAGTCAAAGCCCCCTGCCAAGTTGATGCAGGCAGAATCATTCCAACAGGTGTGAGTTCGTAAGGCACATTCATCAATGTCTGCAATAAATAGAGTATGGAGCTTCAGAATCTAGCCAAAGGAACTTGGATAATAACAACCATTTACAAAAATATTAACTAACATCACTAAGCATTTACCTTGTGCTGGGTTCTATGCCAAGCTGTTCACATGTATTAACTGACTTATTCTACAAGGCAGCTCTATTTGGAGGGATTTGTCTTGTTCCTATTTCACAAATAATGAAGCTGAAGTTCATAGAGTTAAGTAACATGCCCACTAACACACAGTCACACACAGGTGGCTGGTCTGAGATACAACATAAGGCTGCCTGACTCTAGATTACTAAAGTGTCCAGTAGTTGCTTTGAACTGGCTTTAGAATATTCTCAAGAACGCATCCATGCAGTGGCCATAAATATGGTTAATTCATTAACTGTGGATCCACCCCATGGAGACCTAGGTCTTTTTGAAAATGAGTGTATAGATCAACCACTGAGTAGGAACAAGTGGGCAATTATGGAAACCTGACCCAATTAAACTGCCCCAAGATCCTGAAGCTAAGGCTGGAAGAAGTGGGAGTAATTCTTGGCAGGTGCCCTGCCTAATCAAATACTTCCCATCCTAATGGCCAGCAGCACTTATGCCCCCACTAAAATATCAGCCACTACACTAGTGTAGGGTATGGATGCTGATAAAAGACATACATATATTGTGCTATATTAACTGAAAGCCAAAGTTGGAAGGAAAACATAAATTCTGCCAATTCTGATAGTTAAAACTTGAGTGACCTTAAAAATGTCTCAGACACATACTTGTGCAACCCTGGCATGTGCCCTTTTTCAACAGGTAATCTATTACCGCACAATGCAGTAGATTCCACCTTTGAATGACTTTTCTTTTCCCAGAAATGTCTTTGTTAAATTGAGATGAAATCTATTACCCAGTAACTTCTACTTGTTACTAGTTCTGAGGACTCTCAAGTAAAGCACTTTAGGTCCTTCTTTTTCATGATGATCTTTAAGCTATTTGAACATACTTGTCATTAATCTATCAAATCTTCTACACCCCTTATTAATCTACTGCCATGCCTACAAATATCCTTCAGATGACAGCATGGACTCCAGTAAATTGTTAGCAAAATCTGCTATGCACTAGGTTCTTTGCACATTAGATGTGATAGGTATTGAGAATAACATGTGAGACACTGCCCTTCTGAAGCTGATAAGGAAGGACACAGGAATATACACAGATAACTACTGGTACACTCCTGATTGGTAGGTTTAACTTCTATGGAGAAGTAGAATATTTCAATAATTTATTCTACATCTTAAACCTTATTTTAAAATATGTGTAAATTTATAATCATTTGGTTAAGGATAATGGAAACAATTTTTTAAAAAAAATTATAAATGATATTTTTCACTAAAACACACAAAGCAATTTCAAAGTTATAACATCAAGTATGTTGCTACTATTACTACTACCACTACTACTACTACTACTGCTACAACTATACATACACATATCTATATAAACTATGAAACTATATATGTATGTATAATTTTATAGATTTTTAAAGCTATTTTTCATGAGTTATGCTATATTATCACAAGATATTTTACAAAATGGGGAAACTGAGGCACATAGTGGTTAACTGGTCATACAGATAGCATACATCTCAGCAGGGATTGTATCCTGGACCTTCTGACAGTGGCATTAGAGTTGTTACCACTCTACTGTGCCAACTCAAATTCTAAAGTCATCTTTCAGCACACTAACATGTTCTGCATTTTTCTACTTTGAACTATTCACTCCCTAGACACTGAAATTCATTTTCAAAGGTAAATTTTTATGTAGGTTCTGTTTAGTATTTTTAGTTGAAATTCTGAGAATGATTTGATGTAATTACTCAGTCAACATTTGTTAGAATTTTGAAGTGAATTTGACTTGACAGTAATGAAAAATAAATGACCTATCTTCCTGTACTGACTGCATGTGCAGTATTCACATAAAACTTTGATTCACAATAGTGATACAAGTAGAAGGCATTAGGGAACTCCAACAATATTTCTAGAAGTTAATTTCTTCTAAAACCTACTTTTTGCCTTTGTCCCACCAATTGTAGCCTGAGTCAAGGCACTTAGTTAATGAACAATGATTCATCCTTTGAAAATTATGGAAATAATTCCAAATTATGATGCTTGGATTCCACATCCACCACAGTCAGGCTGCACTGTCTGCTCAGGGTCACTGGTCATGCTCATACCATTCTCAATGCCTTTAACATATGTGCTCCCTCTTAGACACCTCTCTCAACTCTCATTCTTCTTCCCCTACTCTAATTCTTCCCAACTAAAATTATCACTGAATGATGGAATGAGGGAACCTATGTTTGAAACCAAGCTCTTCCTTTTAATGGAGTGCTAACTGTGTGACAGTCATTTTATACATCACAACTGTATGCTCTGAGACACATTATTTACCTATTACTCTTTTTATCTTTAATATAAACCATTCCACCCAATCTATGGTATTCTGAAAATGACAAAGTAGATAATATAATAAGGTCAATATATGTTTGTTTCCTGAGTAAAGAAATGTAAACATTTGAGACAAAGTTCAAGCCCCACCTTCTCAGTTGAGCATCTTGCAATACAATGCCAATTCACAATAATCACTAACCTCTGCTAAACTCCCACTGAGATGACAGTTAGTAGAATATGGCTTAGTGCCTAGGTACATTCTACCTTGGAACACTAAATGGACATATTTACATTATTCTTACCTGTAGTATTTTCTGAAAGTAATTTAATTATAAATATTCACTATTACATTTCTATCATTATATTATAACCTAGTTTGTATAGCTAAGAGATGATAGACAGATAGATAGATGATAGATAGATGATAGTGATAGATAGATAGATGATAGATAGATAGATAGATAGATAGATGGATAGATAGATGAGTGGGTGGATGGCTGGCTGGATGGCTGGTTGGCTGGCTGGATGGCTAGATGGATGGATGAATAGAGTGATGGCTCATTATGAATAAAACAAAAATAATAAAATTCAGGTTTCTTCAAATTCTGTTGCTTCAGATCCTCATATCATTACTGGGAGATTATAGCATTAGACTCCTATCTCACCTCATTGCCTTTAGCCACTTATCATTCTGATTTTTATACTTTTACTGGTGCATTATAATTAAAGTCCATTTAGTTTCATATTTTTCTCCCTAGTTTCCACATATGAGAGAAAATATTCAACCCTTGACTTCCTGAGACTGGCTGATCTCACTTAACATAATATTCTCTAGTTACATTTATTTTCCTACATGACATAATTTTGTTGTTTATATCTGAAATTCCATTATGTGTATTTGCCACATCTCCATTATTCATTCATCTGTTGATGGACACCAAGGTTGGTTCCATAATTTGACTACTGTGAATTCTGCTACTATATACATGGATATGCATGTATCACTATAGTATGGTGACTCCAATTATTTTGTAAAGATACCAAGGAGTGGTATAGCTGGGTCATATGGTGGTTCCATTCCCAGTCTTTTGAGGAACCTCCTTACTGCTCTCCAGAGTGGTTGTACTAGCTTGTAATACCACCAACAGTGTATAAAAGTTCCTATTTCCCCACATCCTCCCCAACATCTGTTTTTGTTTGTGTCCTTCATGATTGCCATCCAAACTGGAGTTGGACAGAATCTCAGTACAGTTTTGATTTATATTACCCTGATTTTTAATGATGTTGAATACTTCTCATATATTTCTTGGTCATTAGTATTTCTTATTTTGAGAAGTGTCTATTCAGTTCAACTGACCATATTTTATTGTATTAATCATTTTTAGTGTTAAGTTTTTAAAATTCTTTATGTATTCTGGATATTAGTTCTACATCAGAGGAGTAGCTGGCAAAGATTTTCTCCCATTCTTTAGGCACTCCAGATTCTTGATGGTTTCCTTTGCTGCACAGGAGCTTTTCTGCTTGTTGTTAGCTCATTTATTCATTCTCCATTTCCTAGGCTTTGAGGGACTTATTGAGGAAGTCTACCAGTTTCTATAGGTTGGAGAGTTAATCCTATACTCTCTTCTAGTAATTACAAGGTTTCTGGTCAATTTCTAGGTCTTTGATCCATTTTCAGCAGAGGATGAGAGGTTGGGATCTAATTTCATTCTTCTACATATGGATTTCCAGTTTTCCCTGTACCACTTGTTGAAAAGATTGTTTTCATCTAACATAGGTTTTTGGTTCCTTTGTCAAAAATCAACTGGCTATTAGTGTGAGGATTTTTTTTTCTATCTTCTATTCTATTCCATTGATCTATGCACCTGTTTTTGTACCAGTACCATGCTATTTTTGTCACTATAGCTCTGTAGTATACTTTTAAATCAGGTATTATGATGCTCCAGCATAATTCCTATTGCTTTGGCCATTCTGGGTCTTTTGTTTTTTCCATATGAATTTTAGATGTGTTTCTTTCTAGTCTGTGAAGAATGTCTTTGGTATTTTTATAGGAATTGCCTTGAATCTGAAGATCATTTTTGATAATATGACAATTTTGATGAAATTTATCCTATCAAAGAACATGGGATACCTTTCCATCTTCTAAGGTCTTCAATGTCTTTCTTTAGTGCTCTATAATTTTCATTGTAGAGATCTTTTACCCTCATGGTTATATTTATTCCTAAATATTTTTTGAGGCTATTGTGAATAGAATTGTTTTTTTGGATTTCTTTTTCAGTGGCTTTGTGGTTGGTGTATAGAAAAACTAATGATTTTGTAAGTTGATTTTCTATCTGGGTACTTTGTTGTATTTGTTTATCAGCTCTGGAAGCCTTCAGTTTGAGTTTTTTGGATCTTCTAAGTATAGAATCATGCCATCAGCAAATATAGGTAATTTCATCTCTTCTTTCCCAATTTGTGTTCCTTAAATTTTCTTTTCTTGCCTTATTGCTCTGGGTAGAATTCCAAGTACTATTGAATAGGTAGGGGTGGTGATAGTGGGCATCCTTGTCTTGTTTCATTAGATGAGCAACTAAATAAAGGAGAACTAACTCTATATCAAATAGAAAATATAACTCAACATGACAAGAAATAAAAAATTACCTCTTTATAATAACACTCAATATTAATGGTCTCTACTCCTCAATTAAAAGACATAGTCTGGTAAAGTGGATTAAAAACTCAAAATTCAACTGTACTTTGCTTGGAAGAAATTAACCTTATAGGCAAATATATTTATAGGCTAATGGTGAAAGAATGGAAAAAGATATTCCATGCAAATGGAGACCAAATGCAAGCAGGGGTAGCTTCTCTCATATCTGATAAAGCAGATGTCAGTTCAACACTTATCAGAAGAAACATGGAGGGTCACTTCTTACTGATAAAAGGAATCAGAACAATTGAACAAGAATATATAAATGTATGCCCCAAAATGATGAATTTATGCCTCACTTACATAAACACTACTAAACATTAAGACTCAGACCCCAATACAATAATACTGGGAGACTTCAATGTACTTCTCTCACCATTAGATCAGTCAACCAGACAAAAGATCAGTAAAGATTCATAATACCTAACGAATATTATTACCCAAATGGACCTAATAGACATCTACAGAACTTTTCACCCAATAATGTAATTATGTTTCACTACAGACACAGTGGAAATAATTGGAAAGCCTTGTAAAAATACCAGTGTTCAGGCTTATCACCCCTAGGGACTAATTTAACAAGTCTAAAGTATGATCCAAGCCAGATGTGGTGGTGCACGCTTGTAATCCCAGTACTTTGGGAGGCAGAGACCGGAGGATCCGGGTTCGCGGCCAGCCTCAGCTTTCTCTCTCTCTCTGTCTCTCTGTCTCTCTGTCTCTCTCTACTTAGTGAGGCCCTCCGCAACTTCGAGAGACCCAGTTTCAAAATAAAGTATAAAAAATAGGGCTGAGGGCGTAGCGCGGAGGTAGAACGCCCCTGCGTTCAATCCCAGGTACTGCAAAAAAAAAAAAAAAAAGTATGATCCAGATAGCTGAGCTCTGTTCAGCCAGATGAAAAACATTGCTCTCAATATCTTCCACAGGACAGTAGTGTTTAAAAAGTAAATGTGTCCATGTACTCTTCTGTTTATCAACTCAGTAATCCTGATGTTTATTATAGAAGGATCAAGCTTTCAGCACATCATATAAGTCCCTAATACTTCATTTGTTGTCTTCTGTCCTTCCCTTTTTTAATTCAAAAGCTGTATTACAATATTTCAGTTACATAGGAGAATAAGTTCAAGAGACTAATTGTACAATTATGTTGTGACTATAGTTAACAATGCATTGTATTCTTGAAAATTGCTAGAAGGGTATATTTTGTGTTGTCATGACAAAAAAGTATGATGCAATGCATATGTTAATTAACTTTACCTTGCCATTCCACAAACATATATTATAGCAATGGAAGATTATCAACAAACTATATTGTTTCCCATGCCTATGTCTTAGAATGTGTCTTTTATTACTGAAGTACTTCTCCTTCTCCATTTCTGCTTTTTATTAACCTATATGTAATGAAATTTGGTATACATTAATTGATAAGATAATTATTTCCTTTAGTTTGCTACCTTCACTCCTATGTTTTCAAAATCCAAATTAAGTATCACCATCCCACAGTCACTATTGAGTTTACTTTCTCTGTACCTTACACACAATTCTGTCCTTACAGTCAGCTCTAAACACACATTTAATATTTAATGTCTATCTACATAGAAAGCGAGCTCACTGAAGGCAGGGTTTAAATTTTATGTACCTTTCTCTTTCCAATGCCAAAAATAACAGAAAACACTATGGATGGTCAATGTAATTATTTAACTTAACTTACCTATATCTAGAAAATTCATAGGCTAATACTACTATAAATTTTACTTTACTGAAATTTAGTCTTAGAGTGTTCAATAAACTTAAGGCATAAAAACAACTCTGCCTTTCAGAGAAAAATTTTGTTATTGAGTTCTCATCTAAATAAGCCACAGGTATGGTTTAAAGTAGAATAAATATGACAAGTAGTAAGTACACTGAAATAGAAAGTCTACCTCTATCCCCAGGAAAAGCACTTTATTTTCCTGCCAAATGTTTGAAGACATGGGCAGAAGAAGACCCATTAACAAATCACTCCAGAAATTGTCTGGAAGCATAATTTCAACCAATCCACCACTAGAGACTACAAAACAGTGTGTACTTATGGTCTCCTCCAAAATAATCTCTAAATTAGCAATTAATGCCCAAGTATCATATGCTTTTTAAATATTTGGTTATTTTGCATTTGCAAAGTTGCAAACATATTGGCATTGTTTATTTTCATAAATTAAAAACCTGAACATAAAGACAAATACACCTAGTGTGCATAATAAAAACAAGGTGCAGAAAACAGGATTTGCTTTCACCTCTCCAGAATGAAAGGATTTCACAGTTGAATATAGGACCATATTGCCTACGGAGTTCCATGTAATTGCTTTACTTATGACACAGAAATCTAATTCTGCTTCCATGCAATTTAACAGATTTATGAAAAGCCAGATGTTAGCAATTATGGAAACCGACATTATTCATATTCTTGGTAATACAGACCTGTTTGCTCTGCACAAAGCCAACTTAATCTATTATACATATCCCAAGGCATCCAAAAGGAAGAGTCACCCTATTTACATATTGCAACTGTTGTTCTCTGCTGAGCAAACACAAAGATATTCACCCATGAGACTTACCAAAATCATCCAGCAGGCCTCCCAATGACAAAGAAGCAATGAGACAAAAACCAGGCAAAGTATTCCATACTCAGATCTATAATCATTATATTGTACTTGTTTTTTTCTTATTGAAAATAATGGCTTTCTGCAATTTCCTTGTGTGTCTCCTTATAAATTCATTATTTAAATGTTCCATGCTCAAATGAGACGTTTTTCAGTAAGATTGCATGGCTAAACTTGCCTTAGAACTAATTTCCTTGCACTGACATTTTCACAATTTCTGAAACTTTTATTGTACTCAGTTTTGCTTTTTTTTAAAAAAAAATGTCTATTGTGCCTAGTTGATCTGCTTTCTTCTTCATTTGAGATTCCTAGGTTACCTGGGATTGTAAGCAAATATAATTCAGATATGTTTATATCAGAGGCAATCAAACCAATCCCAACTTAGCCCCAAACAATTTTCCTACCCTTCAAGAAAAATGACTCTGCAGAAGTTTTAATAGCATACATAACAACTGTAATGATACCTGCCTCGGGAGCTGAAACATCTACAGGTTGATTTGAGAGATCAAGGGAAACATTTTCCCCCCCAAGGGTTTGGTAGCAATTAAGTCAAAGGGGAGAAATTTTCATTACCCCCACATTTTCCTTTCTTGAATATCTTTCACAGCACATCTAGTCTTACTTTCAAACTCAAAAGAGGTGATGTGACAGAAAACAAAATTTAACCTGGGGTTTGAATATCCAGCTGTGTGTATTCTGACTTGAAGTCATTACCAGCCATTAGTGGCACAGAAATGAGAACACAGCTTGGGGGTTTATGAGCGATAGACAAGATAGGTCATAGATGTGGCTCTAATAGTTAAAGCACTGTTGCTGCTTTTACAGTGGCAGAGAAAAAAATCATGGGGAAAAAAGTGCATACACTGCACATCAAGAAGTGATCTAAGAAAGTAGAGAAATCTGAGATCTAATGTGACTTGCAAAATAAAAAGCCAATGAAATATTAAGCTGCACAGTAAATTTCAGGACCAGAATAAGGGTCCATAGCCATGCTCTGTTGTGTGTTGGTCATACCACACTTGGGATGTTCCCTTTAGTCATGAATGAAGCTGACACACATAGAACATATCAGAAGAGATTGCCCACATGGTGAGGGGCTCAGATCATTGGTTTTACCAGGACATGAGATGATCAGCTTGAAAAGGCAAAGAGTGAAAGAAGAGAAAAGCGAGCTCTAGCTTCATATTTTTGAAATGCTGCTATGTATCACCCAGGAAGAGTTTCCAATGTCTCTCCAGCGTTAGCTCTTCAGTCTCTGCCCCAGATTCCAACCATTCTTTTTTTAATATACTTTTAATGGTGCATTGTAACCATACATAATATTGAGGTTTAGTGTGATAGAAACATATATGTGCATAGCACCTGGTGCATTTGCCCCCAGATCCAACCATTCCTGAGTCAGGAAAAAGCCCTTTTCCATCGCTGTTCAGTGTTTTGATACATTGCAATGCATTTCTCCCTATCCTTTAACTGATAAGATTCTCTTTAAACAAAGGAGGGAAAAATAAGACACTGTTTGGACTCACTATTTCTGGTCCCTGATTGGAGATCTGTTTTCTGGTATGTACAACAAGCAGCTACCTCCATTTATTCATCCCTATTCTCTCTTGGGTGTGTTTAAGCTTCCAGGAAACCCTTTCTTGAAAGACAAAATCCTGAAGTTTCTCATGACCACTTGTTTACAAAATTATCACCCTTACTGCAAATATTGAAGTAAATAGGAGAGAGCCTAAGAGCTCTCTCCTCAACTCTTATGGGATATGGCATTTCCCTGTTCGTCTTCTTACCTATTCTTTATCTAGTCACTAATCATCACCAATCAATTAAATAAATTCCCCCCTATATTTATTTAGCTTGTTTTCTGTGCCAGGCATACTGATGAGGGCTGGAGACACAATGGGTAAAGAAGCGGGGTATGTTTCTATATGTATGGACTTTACGGTCTTTTTATTTTTTAATTTTTTTAATGTTGTCTAAGGTTCCATCTCTGGTCCTTTGTTTGTCTTTCTCCTCAGTGGAAGCAGTACACCATGACAATTAAAAGCTTAAGCTTTAGAACTTAGCAGTGGTGGGTACTGGTTAATGTGACATGTAGTCCCAGTTTTTCTGGGACAGAAAAGGTTTCTATGATAGTTTTAAAGCCAAGAAACTCCTAGGCACATGGAGATAAGTGATTCAACTGTGTCTTAGTCCCATCTCTGAAATTTGTTAGTTGCATGCCTCTAGAAAATGTACCAAACATCTCTGAGCTTAAGTTTCATCATTTGAAAAATGTGGATAGGGCAGTGGCAGGCAGACAAAAAGAAAAAAAGAAAAATGTGGATAAAATATACTCCATGGCTGGGATTGTAGCTAAGTGGAGGCCCTGGATTGTTCCATGCATATCACTGCAAAAAAGAAACACACACACACGCACACACACGCACACACACACACGCACACACACACATGCACACACACACACACATACACACACACACACACACACACATCTATTCATCCCATGGAATAACTTGACAATTTGAGCAAACACATAAGAAAATGCTGTCATGTAATAATTTCTCAAACATGATTAGCTGCCATTACTGTTGTGCTTCCTCTAGTTTCTGTAATTTTTCTCATGTCATGAGTACCACTCTTCTATTTCTTGAGTATAACTGAAATCTGGACTGTCAGTCCTAATGTCTTACTATGCAGCTAACCCTTAACTTCATCTGTTTGCCAAGGATTTCCACCTGAATTTTGAATTCTCACACAAGTTCACATGGTTTTAATCAGTACATTGGCCAGAAAAATCTAGAAATGTTAACAACCGAGCTCTCTAAGCTTTAATCTGCAAATCTGGTTTTGAGAGTAAGTGAATAATGTTGAGAGAACACAATTTTCTAACACTTCATGAACTTTTCTTGGGCATCAACTACATTTTATTTATAGGATGTACAAATGTAGGTGTTTTGTTGCAGATGGAGGAAACAGTTCCTTCCAGGTAGGAAAACACAAACAGAATGAGGGCAAAGCCACCTTCTAAATTAACCAACTTGGTAGACTTCCTGCTGTGAACAAGTCATACTTCTGTGCCTAGTGATTAAATCTGTTTTAAATCAATACAATTCTGACCAGTGGAGAGGATAAATAGAAAATCCATAAATATTGAAAAACTTGCTATCTAAAGAGAATTTTACTGCACACAGAAGCTTCAAGTACTGATGCCAACAACCTTAGATTTATATGTTTTTATATATCTGTGTATGAGTGGGAGGGTTGTATTATAGTTGCAGTCTACTAAACACATGACACCTGTTCATACACATTCTACTGCTGTAGTCACTGTATTGCTTAATCCCTTTAACAAAATTCCACTCTTGCTGAAAAGATTTACTCCTTCTTGCACCTTAACTTTGTGTTGCTTCCGTCTCCTTTATGTTACCTTGTATGCTTAGCTCTGAATAGCTTTTCTATATTCCTTTCTTATTCCGATCTGTAAGATTCTGGTCTTATTTATTTTTGTGTGTACCACAGCCCCTTTCTCAGTGTCTTTCGCCTACTAAGAAATGCATAAACATTGGTTCAATTTGAATTTGTCTGCTCTGTGATAGAAAAAGGACCCTCGCCTTTTGGCAGCCTGTTTTCTCTCTGGCAAATATAGGGGGTGCATAAAATGTTTCCAAAGATCTTGTCCTTTTTCATCTTCATATGATTACTTTTCCCCTCTGTTGGACCAAGCTTGTAATTCAAATGCTAGAAGACGAGTAGTGACAGATGAAGGGAAACAGAGAAATAGAGGAAAGAACCCAGCCTCAGGATGACAAATGGATATCTTAGAATTAAACGGTTTTCTTGGATATTCAATATTTACTGAAACACTGATGGTCTCCCTTACCAAGTTCCATTTTCAAGCAAGTGCCAAAAAAAGGAAGCATGGGTTCCTTCTCTGCCTTGAAGCTTTGGCAAGGTAATGCTTGGTAACAAATATGCATGGAGAATCCAGCCGGACTAAAATCCAAAACCAACTTCCTATTTTGACAAATCACTCTCTCAGGCAAGTTGTCAGCTGAGAAATTATTCCTTCTCTCTTCTATGCCAATGAAAGGTCTCAGACACAGAGGTTACAAAGTAATTTCATTTACTATAAGAAGTGTCCGGCAATTTACACTGAAGGCAAAGGGCAGAAAACATTGTCAGTGGTTCAATTATAAAAGCGGGTCTCCACCTAAGTAACAGCAAAGTCGGATAACAGCAACTGAGATTTCAAAGACCTTTCACGCCTATTATTTTTTGTCTCCTTTCAACACTCTGCTTATTGTAGTCCCTAACTCCTAGGAGTAGTCAAGGCTCTTCCAAAAACTCTACCCGACTTGAAGATTTAGGATATTGATCAAGGATAATAATTTGGACCACCATGCTAAGAAGGACAGTATCTGCTGAAAAAAACTAACAAGCTAATAAATCTTGACTTGATCTCAGGGTATCTTTTCTTAGAGTATCTAATCTTTTTAAATATTTTTCCTGTATTCATATTTCTTCTCTTGTAGAACCCTAATCAATTTATTTGGTAAAAACAGGTCTTGGGGGGCCTCCTATTCTGAAAGTGATATTCGCTGGAAAGATCTACAAGGCTTTTATAGGGAAAAAGGAAAAAAGAACACGCAGGGTAGGAGACGTGAGTCCACTCTGCTCCAGCCTTTTGAGAGACAAGTTCTCTTTATTTTGACTTTATCTTTTTGATTTTGTTACACAAAAGGGGAAAAACTATATAAGCCCAAACCGTTTCCAAAAAAAAGCAAAGGAGACCACTGACAAAGATCCCATCCTTGACCAAACACTATTTCAGACTCCTCTGAGCAGACTCAAACAAATGATTTTCTCCACCCCACCTAACCAACTCCCATTAAAAGACCTGAACAAACACTGACATTGTTCGTAAAAGCTCAAGGCCACACCCCTAGGAGGACAACCCCAAATCTTTTAAGGACCAGTCTGGGAAAACTCCAGGCTGCCAGAAGAACTTATTGTTTGTTCCAACCAACATCTGAAGGTAGGACACCTGTCTCTCATTCTCTGTGAGAGAGTAGGAGTGTAACTTCCATAAGTGCCAGTTCACAGACCCAAGTGGGGTCCACATGGACTCACACCCCCAGTCTTCCAGATATTTGTAAATTCCATGTCCCTGATTCTGCTCAAGCCCTTGTGCTTCCCCCTTCCTGCACTCACATTGTCTCTTTAAAACCTCCAGTCACTTTCTGCACAACCTAAATGTGTTCTGTTTACATTGTGCTTTCTCCCTGATTGCAATAGTTTATTATTAATTATCAATTAATATATTAATAATACATTTTTGCTAATTAATTTGTCACATATACTAAGGGTCCCGCTTTGGTTGTCTTTAATATCACTTTGTTTGTCTTTAATGCTGCTGCCCTCTTCGATTCCACTCAGGCTACCGGAATGTAAACAAAAGAAATGCTTGCCACTCACATAAGGTCCAGCCCAGCTCATCAGGGAAAGTCATGGGTAGAGGACAATGTCTTCATTAGTAATAAAAATCATTGCTCATGGAGTTGTTTATATTATTTCATTTGTAAATAAAGAAATATGTATTGAATACATATGATATGCCAGACACATGTGGGCTACAAACCCAACCCTTTTTTATTTTGACACAGGGTCTTGCTAAGTTGCCCAGGATGGCCTCAAACTTGGATCCTCCTGCCTCAACCTCCCAAGTACTGGGATTATAGCCATGTGCCACCGCACTCGGCTCAAGATACTTTTACCAAGTTACAATCAACACATCTTTATGAAACAGAGATTTCTCCTTTTGCATGCATAACAGTAATTTACTAAACTCTTATATACCAAACAGAGTTTACAAAATACTTCCAAACTCATGACCTAGTTTGTCCTTCCAAAAAAAATTAGTATGTTAGCATCACCATCATCTTAGCTTAACACATAACCAAACTAAGGGTCACTTAAATGATCATTACTTTTCAAATATTTCTACTAAAGTTATCTTCATGTCAGAAAAGCATGGATACTCCCAAGAGTCCTAGACATACATAAGGAGACCATCATGAGTATAAAATGTATTTGTTTTTTTTTAACGTTTTATGTTGATTTATTGGTGCATTATAATTATTCATTTTGATATATGTCAGGGTATGAACATCATACATGCACACATTGCACATTTAGCCCTCCCTTCAATCCCATCCTATTCCCTCCCCCTTCCCTCCCTTTCATGCTCCGGATAGTGATTGAGTCTTATAGGTTTGTGTATGTACATCATGTGCTATAGTGTGTTTGAAGTTTAATTTTTCTCTATTTTAAAAATAACTTTACCTTCTACTATATAATTAAGTCGGGATTGTTTTGATGGAAACAGTCTTTCCCTCAAACCATTGAATACAGTTAAGATTCCTGTCCTGGATTTATATACCCTTGTATATAGCATCATATCATTCCTTGGTATAAGAAGTACAAGAACAGGTAACACTGGAACAAGTAACTTTCCTAGGGCCATAAAACTAGCAAGTTTCTGAGTCAGGAGTTGAATGTAAGTATCCTGAGCTCAGGTGAGACTTGTCCTATCTCATTACTCAATGGCTGGCTCCGAATGTTGTAAAAAACCAAACACAGTAACATTGTGCAAAGACCAAATGGTAGATCTCCAACAGCCAATAGACAGATGCAAATATTGACTGATAATTAATATATAAAAGGTAATAATTAAATGATGAGGCCAAGGTTCCTATCTAAAAAGCATTGTAATTAATTGGAGCAGATAAAATCTTCACCATTTATCCCATAAAAACACTTAACTCTTGTCCATTTCCATTGTCAGGGTCATTATGATAGCATCTTACTGTTTTCCCCTGCCTAGCTCTCTTCTTCAAAGACAAGCTAGGTTAATATTCTTATCATACCATTCTCATTACCACAAGGATTTTTTCTTAGTAGAAAAATGGCACAGTTTGAAATTTCCAAGATTATTGATTCAGGAATTGGTAAAAACTTGGATTTGAGTCCACATCTTAGTCATACGGGTCACCAGACAAACTGATTTAGTAAGTCATTTTTGCAAGCTCTCAGCTGAGAAATTATTCCTCAGTGTGTGATAATAGGAAAATCCAGACTTCTCTGTTCTTCAGTTTCTCTAATGATAAAATGGAAACACATACTAAACTTGATTGGCTAAAATCTCACACATAGTAGTTGCTTGATATTGTCCCCCTTTATTAGGTGGCTAATTCCGGGGGCTTTACTTTTCTCATTTTTAGAAGAAGACATTCCAAACAAAATGAAAGGCAGCCAAAAGGCCCAAGTGAAGAAAACTACACTGATACGCCTATGATAGAGGATCTGAAAATTTGTAGAAAGTACTTCTATATTTGTAGAGCTGTATTTTATATTAAAAAGAGCTACTTCTAAAAAAGAGGAGCTGTATTTTATATTAAAAAGAGCTACTTCTAAAAAAGACATCACAGTTTCATACAAAACAAATATTTCTATAACATGGAGAGACACTTTTATTCTGAAATAGGATTCAAAACTCTCAACTCCTAACTTTAAAACACAATATCCTTCAGAATCTGGTCTCTAACCTTACTTCCAGCCTCCTTTCTCATCATTCCCTACTTTTAACACCTCTGTATATCAGGTGTGTCATCCACATTGGTCATCTTACCTTCCTTGAACACACTCAGATCCCTTTTGTGACTGTCTCCAATCAGACTGGGATCACTGCCTGGAATATATCCCTTGACATGGATTTTTTTTTTTTTCAGTACTGGGGATTGAACCCAGGGGCATTCTACCTCCGAGCTACACCCCCGGCCCTATTTTTTATTCTTTATTTTGAAACAGAGTTTCACTAAGTTGCGGAGGGCCTCGCTAAGTAGCTGAGGCTGGCCGTGAACCTGGATCCTCCGGTTTCAGCCTCCCAAGTACTGGGATTACAAGCGTGCACCACCACACCTGGCTCCTTAACATGGATTTTACTAGAAATATTCCTTCTTACCTTTTCCGCCGTTCCAGTGAAAATGTATTTTTCTGTGCCAAATTCCTATATACATTGCTATCCCCACATGTCCCAACCCCAAGAAGAATTAGTCACTTTTCCTATAGTCTCTTATTTTATCTGTTAAGTATCTAGCTGGTACACACTGTCACCTCCCCCATTCTCTGACAACCTCCTCTCTCCCCACTGCAGTGTGGGAGGACCCTGTCTTATTCCTCTCTCTGTCCCTATTACTTAGCACACAGCCTTGCACACACCAGGCTCTCTCAATAAATGCACATTGAATGAGGGAATGGTGATATTATGCCCAACGGTGCTTTGTTTGATCTGAGTACTACAGCTTAAAATTCTCTGTTCCTAAAACCCACAGGTAAATATCTCACAGCAGCATGAATACCTTACACTAAAACAAACAATTCAATATATTCATCTCACAGAAGTTGTAGATGCTGATCTCTGAATTGCTGCATAGACATGATCTTTGACTCTAAAACATTCAAGGCAGAAGTTTCTATAATGAAACAATTGCTCACACTGAGCCTCAAGAGGCAGGAAGCTGATGACTACATAGAACTCAATACCAAGAAGTGCTCAGACCCTGAGGAAAAAAGGCAGATTCATGAATTCCCCCCCAAGACTGAGTTATAAATACCCAGGCAGACAACACTGATAAGTTAAATCAGAATGGTGACTGGGAAGAGTGAGGCTGGATCTTGTATTTTAATGATAGTTCTTATGTCGTTGAGGGTCAGCATCATTCTGAGATCCCAGGAAGAGCCATGGTTCCACTTCCTCCAAAAGCTGTAGGCACACAGATGCATACATATTTGAATTTGGTTTCAGAGTGCCCATGAACTTCTTTGAAACATTTCAATGACAACCCCAAGAGAGTGGTTTGCGGACTTGAGTGAGTGTGAGAAATAACCAAAGGGGCTCATCAATTAACCAAAGAGGCTCATTCAACATTGGGTCCTTTCCCCAGAGTTGAAGATTCAGTAGGTCTGAAGTGGAATGGAAAATCTATATTTCTAACAAGTTTTCAGGTGAAATGCAGGTATTGCTGGTTTAAGGATCCCACTTCTAGAATTACTGCCATAAACTACAAGGGAGACTGTGTTCACAGGAAGTAACATGATTTTAAGAAACCTGATTTCTTACGAATGTACCATTCATGCTGTTGTCACTTAGTAGAGACTGCCAACTCTTCAGGAAGACAGCAAAAAAGAACTCATTTAAAACTTACAAAGAAGAATTTGCATGTTATAAACTTCAAGATCTTGTGAAGGGAAACTAAAGTATGTCTATTGTTAGTTTCAAAAAATACCACATTCGCAGTGAGAAGGAGGACCTAAAGAAAACCATAACCATACTGCAACACCTTTTAGGGGGGATTAAATAACAGTCATTTCCTAACAGTCAGTATCACCTAACTCTTATTCTTCTGTATTAGCTAGTGTAGGTTCCACCTCTCCTCTTAAGTCTTTCCCACCCCCATTTTCCTTTCTTCCCAGCCCCATTTCTTCCTTTTCTTAGAACTCCCACTGGCCTCATTCATACAATGTAAAATTGTTAAAGACAGCCTCTGAGGTCCTGCATCACACATTCCCTTTTGTATTTCCAGAGTCTAATATTGCACTGTTTTTCAGAGACTGCTGTTGACTTGATATGGTCGCAGCCAACACATTACCAAGTCTCCGTTTACCACAGTGCATAAAGCTATTTAAACAGTTCCCATCGCCAAGTGGTATCTGCCTTTGGCGAGGCTTTTCAATTACAGAGAATTTATTGCTTGGATATAAGCCAAGTCTAAAGCTGTTTGGTCACAAATATAAACTTGTAAGTCAATGAAACCATACCCAATATTATCAAAGAAGGGGTACATGTGCTGTTTAACCAAAAACACTTTGTGCTTGGGTGGATCCTATTGCTTGGCAAAGAGAAAAATTCATGAGTGTTCCCAAGATTGGTGTCTGTGTCTCTGCCTCTTAAACTATCTTTGTTTGAAATACCCTGATGCTTTTTCCACCTTAGCATGTCTGTTCCCTGGAACAGAAGAAGAAGTATATTTGAGTCTTTTTTGCTTGAGAGTTTTGTATGTAACCTTCTTTCAGATTAGAATAATTTATATAAATCATGATCTGGCTGCCATGATGTTCAAAACTCTCAATGCTAATGTATTTCTGTATTTTCAAATAATTTATTTTTTCATAATTTGTTTTGATTTTTATAATTCAATTAAATATATGTTTTTTGAATATGCTAAATGCATTTAATACAGAGGGTTAATAAATGAATGAGTTGGGAGGCTAGGACAGGAGGATCACAGTTTCGAGGCCAGCCTCAGAAATTTAGTGAGGCCTTTAGCATCTGAAACCCTGTTTCAAAATAAAAAATAAAATAAGGCTGGGGTACAGCTCAGAGCTATAATGTCTCTGGGTTCAATCCTAGTACAAGAAGAAGAAGAAGGAGGAGGAGGAGAAAGAGGAGGAGGAGGAGGATAAAAAAATCTATCTACTACCATTTTCTTACTCTCTATCCCCTGCCTATTCCTTTCCCTTTTGTACTGCAGAGTCACATCACCAGAAATGCAGAGAAGATGACATCAGTGGACACCCAGGTGGCATTACTACCAAGGCTGGGGTGCTATCAGATTATCAAGAAAGTGTCATCTTGCCATCCTGCCCCTGGCCCAGAAAGATGGCCCTAAACACAGTCCTTGAGTCTGGTGGGTAAAATAAGTTCTCAGTGCTCATGGTACTGACAGATAACTTGACCCATCACTCATTCACCCTCATTCTCTTTGCCTTACCTCATTGCTCCTCTGCCAAACATCCCCTCTACTGCAGGCTCATCACAGGTCTTCACCTTCCAGGAAGCATCAGAGTTAGCATATTAAGAGTCAAAGTTTTGGGACAAAACATACCCACATGATGCCTTCTGGGCGCCATTTATCAGTTGTGGAAATTGAGGCAACTTATCTTAATCTTTGGGCCCTTATTTTCCCCACCTTTAGAATGATGATAGTAAGAGGGCTTTCCTTCTATGGTGGTTGTGAAACCAAATTTAATAATACTCAAAATTGTCTGGTCTAGTGACTGGTACAGTATTAGTGTTCAGTTAATGAAAATGACTAACATTTATTGAGCACTTAAAATCTAAGTACTTAATGCTTTTTTCCCATGTTATCTTATTTAACCTTCACAATTACTCTACAGCAACTTATGAGGGTGGCACTTTTGTAAATTGTTCGAAGCAGTGTCTGGCACAAAATAAGCTCTCAATAAATATTAGCTCTTATTAGTATTACTATTATCATCTTCATTTGGCAGGTTAGAGAACTGAGGTGGAGAGAGATTAAATGCTAATAAATTTTATCTACTACTTGCCAGAATGTCTGCATGTATGAATACTTAGAAAAATACACCACAAGTTTTATTATTTATTTATTTTTTATTTATTTATTTATTTATGGTGCTAGGAATTGAAACCAGGGACATTCTACCTCTGAGATACACCTCCAGCCCCATTTTATTTATTTATTTATTTTCTTTTTTTTTTTTTTTTGCTGTACC
>PVJS01015825.1:0-38325 GCA_004027185.1 Glis glis | reverse complement strand
AAAAAAAAAAAAAAAAAAAAAAAAAAAAGCAGAAAATAAGTGTTGACAAGGACGCGGAGACATTGGAACTTTTGTGGGAATGAGCAGCCACTAGGACAAACAGTAGAGAGGTTTCTCAAAAAAATTAAAAATAGAACTACCAGATTGACCCATTTCTGGGTATTTATCCAAAAGAACTGATGTCAAGATCCCAAATATATATATTTACACTCCCCTATTTATTTTAGCATTATTCACAATAGCCAATAGGTAGAGACAATCTAGATGTTGACAGATGAATAAAGAACACGTAGCATATACATACAGTGGAATAATATTCCACCTTAAACAAGGAAGTCCTACTGTGTGCAGCAACATGGGTGAACCTGGAGAACATTATGCTAATAAAATAAGCCAGTCACAGAAGTCCCAATCTTTACCTCTATTGTCACATGACCTTTCTGGAGTGTCTCTGCCTCTGTATGTTCACATATAAAGATACAGCCATTGGACTTAGGGCTCACCCTAATCTGGTATGACCACCTCTTAATTAATTGCAGCCGCAAAGACCCTATTTCCCAACAAGGTCACATTTCTGGAGAGCTCAGTCTCACCTCGATTCTTTTCAGACTACCCTAAAGGCAAGATCAGACTACACTCCAGCTCTGCAAGGACACTGTCCCCCGCAGTTCGCCTTTCCCTGACCCTCTCAGTGAGGTGCTTCTATCCTGGTTCCAAAGACAGGCATGTTCTTTGCTATCAGATTATCCTACTACAGATTTCTCCTTCATCAGAACTAAAGATTTCTCTGACCTTAGCTCAAGGAAGTTGGTCTCTAGCCCTTAAGCCTTTCCTTTTTATTAGCTTTATTTATTTGAGGCATGTACACCACAGAGAATCTAAAACTGGCTCCATCCTTCAAAAGAGGTTCAGCTTCCTCACATGTTGGTTGAGGACAGCACTTGGGCCTGGCTTCCCAGGGGTCTTCCTGCTGTGGATCTTCTCTAACTAGTTCATCAAAGACTGGCATAAATTTTCTTTTGAAAGCTTATGAAGTGCCGGACATGCCCCTGAATTTCTAGGATTCTATCTCATTAGAAGAACAGAAAGAGGAGAATATGCTGATCTAAAAACAAAATACTAAGGCAGCATCCTCTGTTCATTGTTGTTGTTCCAATTAGCCTTCTCCCAGGAAAGTATCACGCAAACAATATTAAAATACATTCGAAAGTGCAATAGGAAAATATTTTTCTCAGAGGCATTAAAGATTTGGGGTTAGAATTTTGCTTTAGAAAGCTAGTTCTTATAATAGTGAGTACAGGGAATAAAGGATGGGAGAGAGATTAGAGGGGAGACTGGTCACTGGGTCATTGCAAGATTAGTGGAAATTTTATGAACTAGGGGAGGATTAGAGAGGAGGAAGCAGTCAGGAGGCTTCTATTCAGTTTAACTGGTTTGTTACTATGACTTGACCAATTTTCTCACACTTTAAGGAAATGTGTCATTGAGCTCATTTAGACAGCTATAGACTACTAGAAAAATCATATGTGTCTTAAAAAGACTGAGCAGGGTGCCAAGGGAGGAACGTGATAACACGGATTTGAGGTTGATCCTTTAACTAAGCAACACGCAAAATACAAACTCTCTAGGTGGCTTGTGACAGTAGAACGCCAACAAACCTTTAAAATACTACATATCCCCATAGAAGGAAGACCCACTGGAGAAGGTAGGATGGATATTTTGCTTAACAAATATCAAATACTTGAGAAAATAGAGAGCTGTTCATGTACTAAATAAAGCTTTATCTTATGCAAGATACCACTGTTCTTATTATAAAGATATTAAAATAATCATCAAAGAAGCCATACACATAGTCAGGAATTAGTTCAATGATTAGTTTTTTAAAAAAAGATTTACACTTTTCCAGCACTGAAAATTGTACAAGTGGATACCTTCGTAAGAAAAGGGGAGGGAGAGGTGGAATTGTAAGTCGTTTTACTTTAACATTTTTAATACTTTTATTGGCACATTATAGTCTCACATCATAATGCAGTTCATAGTGATAGTGACATACATGCACACAGCACTTGATTGGCTTCCCCCGGCTCCCTTTCCCATTCCCCCCTTCCCCATACAAGATATTGAGATTGATATTGGTATTCTCACATATGTACATAATGTCAAGAGAAGAAAGGGTAGAAACATTTCTTTGTAATTCCTTGGGCACAACAAATATGACATGATCCCTTTTATTATTATTGTATGCCTATGGAAAAATTGATAGCTAGAAATATAATTCAATTTAAGAACCTTTAACCTTTTTTCATGTGATGCTGTGCTGTTTGTCATTAAGACACCTCTGATTAAAGGTTTATTGACTCAATAGATACTCTGTATTATGTATTACTGTTTTAAAAGAGCAAAGCCAACTCATTAGTTAGAAACCAGCAAAGCATGCAACTGCTTTGTTCTGCTGACAATAAGAGAGAGAGGACCTGTGGAAATTTACTGCTGGAAAACATTATCACCAAATGATATTCACTGAGCTGACAGTTTCTGACATTTCCCGTGTTTCTTCTGAAAATATTTGTGTTGGAACCAGACCTTTCAACATGCCAAATAACATCTGATTGATTTCTGGGTGATTTTTTGAATTCTGGAGACTGAAGTGCGAGTAAAATGAGCAAAGTTTCTCTGAATCCACATCTAGATCCAAGGACCCGGCCCTCACTTCACCCCTTCCCCACCACCTACACCATCAAGACTGTATTTACATAATAAACCTTGTTTAATACATATTTCCAACGCCTTGGAAACAAAAGCAATGGCAAATAATCAAGGGTGCGACCAACACCAATAACAATGCCAACAAAAATAGGCTTTTATTGATCGAAGGGGCGTCCCTGGGTCCCCCCTCTTTCTGAGGCAAGGAAAGAAGCTCACATTCCTACTCCAACCACATGTTCTCTTTGGAGCTCAGAACCCTGACTTGCTACAGTAATATTGCTGTCTGCCATTGGATAACCCAAGAAATTCTGTCCCTGGGGTTCTGCTGCAGTTACCCCAGATTCTACCTCAACACTTAGAGCTGCCCCTGGGACCCAGCTTGCCATCCCACCACCCTTCCTGCTATCACAACTTCCACTGCCCCCCACTGAGTGGTCAAAATTCCTTTCTATGCTCTTGAACAGGTGCCTTATTTCAGAGCACAGGTTTGCCTTTTCTGACGACCAGACCTTGCCAAGCATTACTATCTGAGGGCTTATACATGTTTATGCGGCTGATATGGGATACTGCGTAGCATCACATCCAAACAAGAGGCCCACTCCACAGCCTCTGCAGACCTGACAGAGGAATGAACAGTCCTCTGAAGGCACTGCTGAGGCACCACCTTGGAGATGGTATACTCTGTGAGAATGGGGAGCATCCTCCAGAATACAAGATACACCCTAAAACGGTGACCGCTATATGGTGTTGTGTTTCCAATAGGTAGAGTATATTGGTCCAGGAAGCAAGGGATGGAGGTAGTAGAGGCCCCTCTTCTATCATCCTTGGTGACTTAAGTTGGGAATCTGTGCTTCCTAACCCTGCATTTTTGGGCTCTATGCATCTGGAAGTTCTAGCTACCGGAAGGCGAATACTTCTATCAGGGGACATGGTTAGAGTTCTATTTATCTTTAAGCTAAAGCTTCCACACAGTTTCTTTGAGTCCTTTGTGCCAAGAAACCAGTAGGCAAGAAAAAGGATCATTAGATTGGCAAGAGTAACTAACCTTGATCATAGGAGGAGGTCGCACTGCTTTTATACAGTGAGGGCAGGGGGCAATATGATTGGCACTCCGGTAACCCACTAGACATCTCATGGTACTCCTTTACCCAATTTCGATTGAAAATGGAGAAATACAGCTGTCATGGCCTGAGAAAGTTATGGTGACCAGGGGGCTCAGAACCCTCAGGGAGGCCTGGATCACCTTGCCAGGTAAGTCACATAAAATAGCAGAGGTGTGAGTCAAGGGTTCAGAGGATCTAAAATGGGTAATAGAAGAAGGAGAATGTTAAGCATTGGAGTGACTTTCAGAAAGTTTCAGTGACAAGGGACTGAGTTGATCCCGCTAACCTTCTTCTTTTAAGTTTCATAAAGAACCAAGACCTACCAGAATTTTGGAGGAGCAATTGTTCCCCAATGGTGGTGGTGGTGGTGGTGGTGGTGGGTGTGTTATTATATGAAACAAAAAGTTCCAAAAAATAGACTGGAGTGGATGGTATGATACACTATCTGGATCTATCTTTCAAGATTGAGGTACTCATTCTCCTAGCTTCTGAGAATGTGAACTGATGACATATCTAGTAATTGCCCTCATCCAAATGGAGCTGCCTCTCCTTGGGGTCAGCTAGTGTCCAATGACTGGCCAATGGGAGATTTCAAAGGGCAGCCCCCTTGCACTGATACGGTACAACTCTGAAAAGCCATCCCAGCCTCAGAGCTCCATGAGGATTTACTGAGGCCTCAGCTACAACACCCCAATTCCACTTTTGTTTCTGCCTAGTTGTACTTCCCTTACTCATTTACAGGTGCTGTTTAGTACTCTTCAATAATTCTTCTGAGCACTGATCAAAGAATCTATTCCCAGGGAAATGCAGCCTACAAAAAAATTCTCAGGAGCCTTGGTTTCTACAATTGCAAAATTCATATAGCAACACCTACTTTACCAGGTCGCTATGAGGATTAAATGAAAAAGTACATGTAAAACATTTAACATAATGCCTCGTTCATACAATGTTCAATAAGTATTCATTCTTGTGTGGTCCTGTAACAAGCTAATTCTAGGCTTGCATGTCAATAGTGGCATCGTTATCACTAGAATCTATAAAGCTTGTCCTTTAGTGTCTCCTAAAACTAGGGCCTTCCATATTTTCCCAGACCTCTCTCTAAAACGAATTCATCTTCAGACCCCTGTCTCCTAGTTTCAACTTCAAACCTCTGAAAAATTTTGTGGTGTCTTTGACCTTACTCCTTAGGGATGGCAAGAAAAAAATCTTCAAGACCATGAAAGAAATGAAGGAAAATGATCAGATCTAGACCTGAAAGAGTAGTGAGTTTCAAATGATTTCTAACGTGATTTGGAGTGCCAGGTATGGAGACTGTAAAATGAGAATTTGAGATCCTGTTATTGACCTCAGGAAAATAAACCTACAATTCTGGGCATTCTATTCCTAACCTAGAAGCCATGGTGTTGTCTTGAAAAGAATATCAAGCAGGGAGATTCTCTTTTTTCCTTCTCAGCATGTCTCAGCATTGTAGCTAACCAACTAGTTCTGCTAAAAATAGATGGGCAGCCACCCACACTCTTCAATGGTCCTCCTTCTATCTGATAAAGGGCAGGCTAGTGGGATTAGGTTCATGTGTTAAGAAATACTCTCATTTTTTCTGTTAAAATGAGTTCCATCACACTGTTGAATCTGCCACATCATTCATCCACCAATATAATCTCTTCACTATCTCCAGAGGGCACTACATTCCCTCGAACCGTGGACCATACCATGCCCTCCACTCTCAAAGTTGTCATTTCTTGGCCACTGCAAATACTACATCTCCTTTCTCCTCTCGAATCTAAGCAACTAGAGATTGTACATTTTGTCTCTCTACTGAAACTGTGAGCTCCTGCAGTGGAATATTGTCACATTCTGAATGAACCTGGAAATTAGGAGGATATCTTCCAATGGATGTCCTCCAACAGATATTGATTGACCATGAAATCAAATGCATCTATTTATCTAGGCAAAGTAAAGGCCCAGATCTTGTTTCTTTATTGTTCCTCCACTAAAAGGAACCAGAGTTCCTTGGAGAAAAAGCTGATTCTAAAGCTTAGTAAAGGAAAGGACAAAATAAGTTTGGAACATCTTTCTGTGTCAGAAGATGAAACACTCAAAGACTAACAGGGGCATGGAAAAAGGACATAGGATCCAGTTTGAAGGGCTCCCTCCAGCCAGATCTGATCATTGAGCATCCAACTGAATATTCAACTAATGAATAAATCAATGAGTAAAATTAAATCAATGAGTAAAATAAAGATCCATGAGTCTATATTGATGAATAGTCAATCTATCTTTATCTACTCTGAAGGTTATAATGATAGTCTCATATGTTTTCTCTTAGAAGTTTTATAGCTTGAGAATTTATACTTAGAGCTATAATGCATCCCAACTTTATTTCATTGTATAATATAAAGATCAAGGGTTTTTATCCTCAGCACATTTATTAGAAAAAAATCTCTCCATCAAATCGGTCCTTGGTGAAAATCTATTGAATATACCTATTCAGTTGATACAAATATAAATATATCACAATTTATTTATATAAATATGTATAGTTCTGCACTTTCTATTCTGATCCTATAGTTGTTGTTGTTGTTCGCTCCTTATGCTGATACTACACATCTTGATTGTTGTGGTTTTATAGAAAGCTCTGAAATCAAATAGGATGCTTTTGAAATTGTTCGATTCCTTCTTTCCAGAGAAATTTTGCCTCAGTTTTCAACCACCCAGCATCCCAAACTTATCCTCTAATCTCTTGGATCAATAGGACAATGACCTCCCCCATAAGCCTCATGAGGACAGGAAGAAGTACCTGCAGGAGAACCTTGTATATGTAGATTTCACCCAGCATCATTTTCTTCTTCCGAGGGTTGAATCCCCTCCAGTTCTTGCTAGCTTTTGTTCTCTCTCCGTCATCTGTAATGGTTGTCAGTAGGAAAGATAGTTTAATATAAGCTATTTGGCTGTTTCTGGGAGTCTTGCCCTGCCCACTGGATTTCAACAATCAATTTCAGGTATGTGCTGATATCTCCCATCAACTCTACCTGGTGATTCTTTTCAATGGATGATCAATGAACTATTGCCTGCTATCCCTACAGCTTTTGATTTTCTCCCTGCCTCTGACAAGGCAGTCTCCATCCTGAGTGCACCCAGCCACACCTTGACACTGTATGCTCCTAGCAGGCCATCTGTTTCCTGTCTGTGACTCCATCATCCCCAAGCATCATTCAGGACAAATAGAAACAGAAGATAAAGAGCAGGAAACACTTATATACACCCTGAAGGATAGAAGAGCCATGATGGGATGGGAAAGGAAAGCAAGGACCTCGGTCTTACCTAAAGGTAAATGGGTAGATGGAGCAGAGGTACTGGGGCAAGCGATGCTCAGGCCAAGATTCAGAACAAAATCTTGTCTTTAGATGAGAACTATTTGTCAATGTCTATTGGTATTGAAGAGTTTCATTACTCTATTGGCACTGTCTCTTTGTCCTCCCTGGGACCACTCATCCCTCAATTATTTCCAGGGCCACCCAAACTATAATTACCCTGCTAGCTACCCTTGACTCACTAGAAAGCCTGACAGCACAGTCTTGTCAAGTCTCCCTTCCCTGCCTCAGATCCTTTTGTCTCTTTTCCCTTCAAAGGCAATAACTCTTATTTCTGAACCACCCCTATTATTAATCTTTTTCAATTTCTGCAAAAAGCAAAACTATACATTTTCTAATGAAAAGGAAACTGATCCTCCTTAGAAAATTGTGCTTGTCTTTGAAAACTCTGTAGCCACTTCAGTGGGAAGGGCACAAAGAGAAAAAAAAAATCATTATAATCATCTTCAACTCTATGACTGCAGTTTAGTAAGACTGTGAAGAGCCTCAGGGTATAAGACGTAGGTCAATTGTTTCGTTTATCAAAGAAAGATAAGGTAAGCCCTAAACAAATCCAGCTGCATGCTTTTTTTCTCTGACCTTTCATTGAACGATAGCCGTTGTCACTTTGGCTTGCAGACTGACATTAAAAAGGATGAAAATATGGCTTTCTTAGTGCACGTTCCTATCGACACAGCTTTTGTGTAGGCTATGATGCCAGGGACAAATTAGCCCAGGAAAATGGGGCAGGAAAGAACTGTCTTTATTTCTGTGTGTTATTGCCTTTAATATCACCAGTGCAGCTATCGTCCCATATGCTCTCAACCCTTTGCTTCTCATTAAGGCATGGGATCTGCAGAGATTATTTCATGGTAAACACCTAACTAGATTGTAAACGCTGTGGGTGAGGGATTTATTTTAGAGCCCCACCGCACTCTGCAGACTTCTGGGCACATGGAAACGTTCAGTAATTCTTGTTTGATTGCATATCACACGTTGTTTCAGTATTAATATTCTCTATTCAACCTCTATTTCCCTGAGCATCAAGAATCTACACTAATTTTGCGCTGGTTCTGTGTCAACAGCAATATTTTCTCCGAGTTTTGTAAATACAGTGGGAAAACCTTTAATAACTCTGGTTAATGGGTTATTATCTTGAGCTTTCCCTGTGCATAGTAATCAAACTGGAGGTGATAAGGCCTTTTAACACACTGGAATCCTTGTAGTATTATTTCACATTATAAAGCAGGTTCTATTTTAGCATAGTTTAATGATAAGAAACAGTGGTAGAGTTGGGCTCAAGATGGCTGGCGGCATAGACAGGAACCCAGGGGGAGCTGTAAGAAAATCGACCTAAGGAACTCTCCCTTAGCCTTTCTGAGGTAAGCAAGCAATGGGGAGAACAAGTAAGAACTTACCATCTATAACAGAGCAAACAATCAACGATCCCTAGAACTAGTGTGTCTAGATAAACAGAGTAGCTGGCAGGAATGGGCTACTGGTGGGGCCATGGTGGGGGGTGTTACAGAACCTTTTCCTCGCCCATTTTCTGAGCCACTGAGCCCCACATCCTCAAACTGAACTAGTGCTAGCGCACTGTCCCCACAGCAGCAGAGGTCAGAGCCCGCAGGGCAGACAAAGCCCACGCCATGACCCAGCACCCCCCAACGGCATCCAGACTCAGGACAGAGCCTGCACCCCGCACCCCAGGGCCACAGCGCCCCCCAACATCCCCACAAAAGCAGCTTCACCAGAAACGCCAGGGCCCGGCCGAGCGGAGCACAAGCACACGGTGGAAAGTGCGGCTCGCCCCAGGCTCCACTCCCAGGTGACCCGCGCCCCTCACTCACGGGGACCACTGAGGGAGCTGCAGCCTGTGCCGCCTGCACCAGGGACCGCGTGGGTCCCAAACACACCCACCGGCAAAGGCAGCACAGCTGGTGACATAGGGGACACGCTGACCCTCCCATCCTCTACCCCCCTCTGCAGACCCAGCACCCCACGGGAAACGCTCGGGTCGGCCGGGTCCCTGGGTGCAGCGCGGACCCCGCCCCCTCCCACCCATCAGGTCAGTCCAAGCAGGGCTGTCTGTCCACCTTGAGCGGTGCTGACAACAGCCCCACCCGCCCCAACTGCACAAGAACAGCCGCACAGTCCAGATCTCAAACTGCCTCCGGGAGCCGATGGTAACAAATACCACCATTGGCAAAACCTAGCCACAGCCAAGTCAGAGCCAAAGATCTGGCTTAGGCCAGAGAGAGCCCCCCCCCCCCAGAGGTAACATGGGGAGAAACACCATTGGAGCCCAGACTCGGGCACCTCGGACCAGGAACTGCTAGCAAAACAGTACAACTCCTGTTACAGACCCAGTGGCAGCAGCACCAGCCCAAGCTACAAGGGGGTCAACTCAGGTTGCGGAGAGCCTGAAAACCAGCGCACCAGCAAGGCCCACACACCACATACCCTGCACCTGCCGGGTCTGTGCAGTACCAGCAGCGCCTCCTGGTTCTTGCGCTCCAGCACACTCCTCATGAACACAACAAACATGGTGCGGGATCCAACATAAACATGGACCCCAAGGCGCTCTCAGGTCATGCAACCAGGATCACTGGGTCTACTGACAGGGAGAGGAGCTTCTCCGTCCCCCACCCAATATAGCATCAAAGCTACCTGGTACAAGGAAGAACTCACAAACCTTAAACTGAACCAGAAAGGAGTTGAGAGAAGACTCAAAGGAGCTCAAGTCAGCCCTCCTAGATCCTGCCAATGAAGGGCAAAGGGAACACAGACTCTATCAAACAGGGGCAACAGAGGCCCGTAACCATTTGGAACAGAAGAGGATTCCTTTTTTTTTAAACTTCACTACCAACAAAATCAAGTCTCCTCCCTAAAAAGATGTGTATTCAAACAAAAATAAAAAAATTCATCATCCTTAAAATTTGCATTAAGTTTAAAAATCCTTTCAAATCATTTTTAGAATTTTTATCCATATTTTAAAAATTTTCCCTATTTTTATTTATTTATTTAATTTTTACTCTCTAATAAATACTTCTATCTCTCTGTTATTGGTAGTGTTTTGGGGGTCTCTCTTCTGGTTTCACCATTCTGTTTGTTAGACTAATCTCTATCCTCCCCTTCTCTATACTCTTATCACTATCTAACATTTGTTTTTAATCCATTTAGTTTGATTTTGCACTATAGGTTTGTTTTGTTTTGTTTCTTTTTCTTTTATTCATTCTTTTTGTTTGGTTTTTTTGTTTGTTTGTGTGTTTTGTTTTTGTCCTGTTTGTTTATATGCTATTAGTCTTGTCTGAGGTATCTCTTTCAAAATAGGGCCATCTCTCCACGTGGTTGTGTCTGTCTACAGGTTAGTCTGCAACTGGGTTCCATCTGAGTCTTTACCTTTTCTTGTACTTTTTTTTCTATCTCACTTCCCTCTTCTCAAGCATTTGTCTCTTTATAGAATACACCACAGCAATTTTCCTCTCCCCTCTGATTCTTGTCTGTCTTGGACTGTCCCTGCTAATATCTTCTCCTTAACCCTCATTCTACAAAATAATAGTGTCCACCTGGACTTAAACCTCCCAACATAGAGTGAAAACTCTGAACTACATAGATAGGACATCAAGAAACAAATATTCTGAAGCCAGTTCTTCCAAATATAGAACAGGGCAGAGGATAACCCACCAAATTTCATCCATATACCCCCAGTATATTGAGAGTGAGCACTGGGAAAGAGGCACATCTTCCTACAAATTGGAAGGAAGTCTGAAAAGAATGGGGGCTCTAGACAACATGCCCAGTATCAACAAAACAGCCAAGTCAAAGACAGACTACCCTCCTGAAGAGTTAAATCCTGTCCAGATCACACAACAGCCTAGAGGGGATAACCAGGCAAAGCAGACTCTGAAATAACCCAGTCATGCTAGATGATATACCCATGTAAGGAAGCAGTGAAGGCTGAGGTCAAACACCCAATTTTAAGAAGCAGGCATTTAGAAACTAATTCATACTTCATCACAAGTACCTAAGACCCCCCCAAATATGGGGGAAAAGTCCATCATAGCCATATATAATTCTCACAATCTCACAACAACAGAACCCACTGAAACAGAAGTGCAGAGGATGCCAGACAAAGAATTCAGAATTTTGATATTCAATATGATAAATGACCTCAAAAAAGAAATGAGAGAGAGTATTCAAGTTTAAGAACTATGTCCTTAGAGAAGTAACAGAAACTATGAATGAATTGAATCAATAAACTATTCCATTAAAGCTACAACCAATAGAATAGACCACATGGAAAACAGGGACTCATCCATAGAAGATAGTACATTCAAAACTGAAAATGTAGTCATGAATTTAGTAGAAACAACACAACAGCAGGATCAAAACATCCAAGAGCTTTGGGAACATTTTAAAAGACCTAACCTGCTAGGGGCGTGGTGGCGCACGCTTGTAATCCCAGTACTTTGGGAGGCGGAGACCGGAGGATCCGGGTTCACGGCCAGCCTCAGATCTCTCGGTCTCTCTCTCTCTCTCTCCCTCTCCTTAGTGAGGCCCTCCACAACTTCGTGAGACCCGGTTTCAAAATAAAGTATAAAAAATAGGGCCGGGGGCATAGTGCGGAGGTAGAACGCCCCTGCGTTCAATCCCCGGTACCGCAAAAAAAAAAAAAAAGACCTAACCTAAGAATAATGGGCATTGAAGAAGGCATAGAAGCCCAGGCAAAGGGAATTCAGAATCTCTTCAGAGAAATAATATCAGAAAAATTCCCAAACTTGGAGCAAGATGAGGACATCCAGGTACAGGAGACATCCAGAACCCCAATCAGACAAGACCAAAGAAGAACATCCCCATGCCACATTATAATCAAAATGTGAAACACTGAGACTAAGGAGAGAATCCTAAAAGAGTCAAGAGCAAAAAACCAGCTGACATTCAGAGGTAAAACAATAAGAGTTACTCCAGATTTCTCAATCCAAGTACTGAAAGCCAAGAGGGCATGGAGTGATGTACTTCAAGCTCTTAGAGAAAACAACTTCCAACCAAGACTACTAAATTCAGCGAAGCTATCCTTCAAAATTGATGGAGAAATAAAAAATGTCCAAGATAAGCAGAAGTTAAAAGAATTCATGATGATCAAACTGACACTTGAGAAAACACTCAAAGAAATGAACCACAAGGAAGAAATTAAAAACAAACATCCAAACCAAAGAAGGAATGAATTCCACCAGATGAATAACTAAGCCAAGGAAAATCATTATCACCTCAAATAAAAAACTTTACTCAAAATGACAGGAAATGAAAATCATCTTTCCATAATAACACTGAACATCAACAGTCTCAACTCCCCAGTTAAAAGACATCGACTAGCAAATTGGATTAAAACTCATAATCCTACTATATGCTGCTTGCAAGAATGCAACTGATAGGGAGAGAGATTCATAAACTGAAGGTGAAAGTATGGAAAAAAGTTTTCCATGCCATCAGAGACAGAAGAAAATCAGGGGTGGCTACCCTCATATCTGACACAGCAAACTTCAAGCCACAGCTTGTCAGAAGAGACAAAGATGGACACTTCTTACTGATAAAAAGAACTATCCAAAATGAAGACATAACCATATTGAATATTTATTCCCCTAATATTAGTGCACCAACCTATGTAAAGCAAACTCTTCTTGGCTTGACCCAAATAAGCCCCAATACAATAATCCTAGGTGACTTCAACACACCACTTACACCACTAGATTGGTCATCCAGACAAAAGATTAGCAAAGATACCTCAGATCTTAAGAATACCATAAACCAATTGGACCTAACTGACATTTTCAGAATATTCCATCCAACAACTGCTGAATACACATTCTTCTAAGCTGCCCATGGAAACTTCTCCAAAATTAACCACATTTTAGGCCACAAAACAAGTACCAGCAAGTTGGAAAAAATAAGTATAATTCCCTGCATCCTATCAGACCACAGTGGTTTGAAAGTAGAGATCAACAACATGAGAACCAGGCATGGTGGCGCACACTTGTAATCCCAGTACTTGGTAGGCTGAGACCAGAGGAACCGGGTCCGCAGCTAGCCTCAGCTACTTAGTGAGGCCTTCTGCAACTTAGTGAGTCCCTGTTTCAAAAAAAGAATAAAAAGTGGGGCTGGGGGTGTAGCTTGGAGGTAGAATGCCCCTGGGTTCAATCCCCAGTACCGCAAAAAAAAAAAAAAACCATGAACATCCAGAGAAAATACAGAAATACATGGAGATAGAATGCTACATTACTAAATGAAGACTGGATCAAAGAAGAAATAAGGGTAGAAATTTTAAAAATTCCTAGAATAAAATTAAAATAAAACTACAACATATCAAAATTTATGGGATACCCTGAAGGCAGTGTTAAGAGGAAAATTTATAGCATTAAGTGCCCACATAAAAAAAACCAGAAAGACTCAAATAATCTAATGATGCGCCTCAAAGCCCTGGAAAAATAGGAACAAACTGACCTCAAGGCCAGCAGAAGGCAGGAAATAATCAAAATCAGAGCAGAAATTAATGAAATAGAAAACAAAACAAAACAAAAAATCCGGAAGATCAACAAAACAAAAAGCTGTTTTTTGAAAGGATTAATAAGATTGACAAACCCTTAGCCAACCTAACAAAAAGAGAGAACAGACCCAAATCTCAAGGATTAGAGATGAAAATGGGGATATCACCACAGATAATGTGAAAATCCACTCGGTGTATCATGCCGCCTCCATCCCCAGGAGATCCTTCCGCCTTTTCTTCTGCCACCCAAGAGGAGAGCCACCAAGCCTGACCTTCATGCCTTCTGGTTCCTGTCCTCTAAAGAGGACACACAGTCGGGGCAGAAGGGCAGAAGATACAGCCTGCCTGCCATTCCCCTGAGCTGCCCACCAAAGAGGACCCCCACTCCCAGCACAGCCCCCCAACATGGCCCCGAGGCCCTCCAGGCCAGCACCTGGGAACCCCATCATGAGCCTGCCTCCAAGACCCCAGATGACAGGAAGGGCTGGAGGTGGGTCACCAGGAGGATTATTACCAGCATCATCTGCACGTTTTGTTGCTGTGTGCTGGCCCCTGGAGCCAACAGAGTCGCTCTAGAGAGAGGGGGATAGAGGTGCCCCAGACTATTGAGCAACAGAATTGCTCCAGAGAAACCAGACAGATGAGGTGGATGGAACCAACTCCCTGGGTCCTGACTTTGGCCAGAGTGGATTCAGCTGCAGGACGACATGCTCTAACTGCCACTACCGCGGGCTTCTCCACACAGATGCCAGTCCAGAGGTCCCCACCTGGGAGAAACCAAAGACTATTTTCCCAGGAAACTCACTCCCCCTATCCCTGAGATGATTCTTAATAAATTGTTATGAATTTTATATATATAAAAAAGAGAGTGTTAAGCGTGATGTTGTTTGGGGTGATGATTAATGCCTTAAATATGCTTGACCAGCCATAATTCACTAAATAATTTCAATCTTTCTTTTGTTCTCCATAGTCTGCAGGCTAAAATAGAGCCTATTACTTGGAAGGAAAAAATCCCTGAGCCTTATTCTCTTTGCTTATAAAAGGGCACTACTAACACGTGCCCAACCTTCTCCAATTTGTTGTAAGGGTCAAATGGGATAAGGCATGAGAAAATGGTTGGTAAACTGCAAAGCTTTGTACAAATTCAAGTTACTAGTGCAATTTGCATTGTACACAGGTCAAAGCCTTACTTGGCAAAGATGCATTCTGATCTTCTAGCATTAACATTCTAAACAATTTATAAACCTGCAGCATGAAATGTGAACCATTTCTTTCCATGTCACAGATCAATGATAACACTGCCTAGTCACTAGTTTCATCTGATGGAGTCTTAAATAACAATAATTAAAAGATGATCTACATACCACATATCAATTAAGCCACAGATCAATTAATCAATGGTTTCCTCAATTATGGTCAGCAGCAGATACATCTATCAAGCCAATCAAGAATATACAGGCTTACAATTGTGCAGGCATGAATTTTGCAGCTGCTAGGCTATTTTTCTTGAAAGGAAAGGGTGAGAAATGATTGTTTTGCCTCATCTTTTCTGCAAGTAGAGGAAGTTTCTAACTTATGAAAAGGTTATGTTGACAGAGTCACAGAAAGACATTTGAAATCTGTGCTTAGACTTTGTAATGGACATGGCCCTAGCACAGAGGACCTGAGATTCTGAAAAGGCCTCACTTTTTTTTTCTCCCAGTATATCAGGGAAATGAACCCCACCATTGCATTGCGCTGTTGGTTAGAAAGAGCAAGGTCCTGTTTCTGCACCAACATAAAAGAATTGGTAATATCGTTGTTACTGTGGTTGTGTGTATTTGTTTGGATGTGTAAGATGATAAGACAGTTTACATTAAGCATGGAAACCTTTTTAACTTTAAAATGCAAACTTTTAGGGAAGGAAGGGCTTAATATTTTGTTCCTCTGACCAATTTCTCTCATTAACACATTTCATTGACTACTGAATCCTACGCCATATGTGTTTTCTTTTTTCTTTTCTCCTTCTATGGGAGAGAATATGGTAAGGGGAGAAACCCAGGGGCCTGAATTCTCAGACAGACCCGGCCTTCAGTGTGCTCGACTCCCCAGTAACTGGGGCTCTTTAAGGCTTGTTTTTCCTTCTGGAATATGAAAGGCTTAATGCACAAGAAACCTCTTTGTAGGAAATTTATCCCAAATAGTTCCTAAGTTAGCAGGTGGTGGATTCTGGGTAACTGGCATGAATTTATGGGACCCCAGAAAAGCCAAAATCATGAGTCCTCCATCTGCTTCTTCATTTGTTTGTTTTTAATCTCACTCTATCCTCTTCCCCTGGGTAATTTAGTCCATGGTATAATTTACAGCTGGAAATAGATTTTGATTATGTTTCTATCAGTATTTTTTCCAAACTGTTAAGAAGTTATCAATACCTAGGTCCCATTCCCAGATATTTAGTTGTTTGGGCTGAGGCCTGAGAAGCAATACTTTCATAAAGCTCCCTGGGTAAAGTGGCCAAGATTGAGACTCATAGTCTAGAATATAACATGTGATGGATCCTGGAAAATTAGTTTTTCTTGGGGAATCCTTGTCATTTATGGGAATTAATGCTCATGTTATAAGCTACTGTGTAGTCACATGAGAATGAACTTGAGTTTCCCAAATACTGCAAGTATGGACCTTACATTGATGTATTCCATTCCTATGTGTACCGTGGCCCCTCTGAAACTTTGGAAAAGTGCAAGAATTGGAGGAAAATTAATCCACTTTTGAAGATTCAGAAGGAAGTAGATGCTCCTGTGGGTGTTCCAGGCAGAAGGCGCTGGAGGTGAGAATTAGATTCCAACCAGGCTACTGAGAGTAGCCCCTGTGGCTGAATAAGAAGAATAAGACAAAGAAGATAGAAGAGGAAATTACTTTGTATATACCTTGAGTCACCAATTTCTTTAGGGGAAGAAAAAGAAAAGATTCATTGTCAGGGGGAGGGGGATTTGATTTCTCTATGAAATCAAAGGATTAACTTGTTTCTAGGGCATGAGAAGTTAGGGAGTTTGCTGAGGTATATAATAAAGGTAGCATCTTGTCTGAGTATAAATTGAATTAAAATAATATCCAGATACTTTTCAGAAGCTTCTGAGGAAAATAGGCAAAAGGTATTTATGAAATGCCTTGGGAATATGAAGTGTTCACTTCCTCGGCCCACATGGATATATAGAAACGACGATGAGGATTGGAGCGATGTCAGACCAGGATGACCTGCACCTTTAATGAACTATGCCTACCTTCTCCTTAAGGGAGACAGCGACCTCTCAGGGAAGTCATTGGATTAAGCATTTCCAATAGAAGAAGCTCAAGATTGAGCCCAAAAGTAGATTGTTTAGTTGAAGGCAAGGATACCCAACTGGATCATGGTAATAGGGTGTGGATTTTTCTTTTTATTTTTTCTTTCTTTTTTTTTGGTGGTAACAGGGATTGAACCCAGGGGCATTCTACCTCTGGGCTACACCCCCAGCCCTATTTTTTATTCTTTATTTTGAAACAGGGTCTCACTAATTTGCAGAGGGCCTCACTAAGTTGCTGAGGCTGGCTGCAAACCTGCAATCCTCCTGTCTCAGCCTCCCAAGTACTGAGATTGCAAGTGTGTGCCACCATGCCTGGCGGGTGTGGATTTTTCAATGCATGAGCAGATTGATATCTCTATTTCTCTATCTTTTCCTCCCTCTCACTCTCTCTGGCTTCACCCTTCTCTATCTGAGATCCTTATTCCTTCTTTTTGGTTTGCTTTCTGCTGCTTTTATCTATTTTATCTCTTCCCTTGGAGTTGGTGGGATACAATCCAGCTGAACAGATTCTGCAAAAGGAGAAGCATCCTCCCTTTTAATTTCCCAAGTCCCTAAAGTTCAAGGGAGAACAGAGGAAAGGAAGCTTAGAAGAAGCAACTTAAGGCTGCTTTGTTGTAGGCTGTAATGAGAACTTTCTTTCCCTTGGATGCATCTTTTAGGCCACTCAAAAGGTAAGAAAACTCTAGTTCAGGATGAAGGTTTAGACGTGGGGAAAGGAGCCAAAAGAGTCCTTTGACCTGCTCCTGGTTGACGGTCTTTGGCTAGATGCACAGACAGTCCTTGAGGCTACCATTTTGTCTATTTCACTTCGCTGCATTTGGAAACAAGATCACATCATAGGAAACTAGAGAAGTGGGAGGGCAAAGTTTCCAGCTAAACCAACTGTAGAGTTTCTTCAGAAAGCACAATGTGTATGGTGCTAGTTGAAAACACAGAAACTGGGATCCTGGCCATCTCTCTGTCTCTCCATTGGAGATTTTTAATGGCAACAAATTAGCGATCACTGTGCTGTCACCATTACCTCCTTATCTCTTCTCCTTGCTCATCTGGAGTCATTTAGTGTATTAAATCTCATGCATCGTATTACTTTGATTGCTAAATCAAATAAATGTTATGACAAATATTATCTGCCTATCCTGGCCAACCTACCTTTTCTTAGCACTAGTTTGAGCCACATTTTTTTTTACCTAAAATACCTAAAGTGACTCTGTATTTTTTCACCAAAATGCAAGATTCTCTATATCCTTCCCTATGTTCTTCACCAGAATACCTGAAACTCTGTACATACTCTGATGTTGACGCAAAAAAAGAAACAAAGACTAACATTTTGGTGTCTTGCAAATTAAGAACAAAAGCTCAGAGAGCCGCTGACCACTGATTTCTAGAATAGGGTACTACACTATTACCCTTGTTTTTAAAAATCAGTTTTATTTTCCTTAATTAGGCATTAATAGTAGGGTGAAGGCAATATTTTATTACTTCAGTCTTACCTTTGTTTTAACAAACTCTTTTTTATTTAATTTGTCATCATCCACCTCTGAGTAGAATAAAGGGAGATATTTCTCATGATACTGCAGACTAAATTGCAAATGAATGGGAACATTAACAAATGAGAACATTGCAGTTATTTCACTATAATGGGATTCAATTTCCCTCTCCAAATGTTTGCTTTACAGCCCAGCTCTTCAGGCAAAGGGCACAGAGGCCATTCAGATAAGTTCAGTAGCCCAGACTTTTATTTCATATGGGCAAAAATGAACAGACAATCACTCAAGACCAAAAAGGACAGATAAATGGAAGATAGAGTCCTCCAGCAGGTTCCTTTAGAAAAATGACAGTATTCAAATGCATTCCAAATTCACAGATTACAGTGTCAAGAGCTGCAAAAGGTCTGAGATTTTTCTCCTACTTGTATCAAGTTGGGCAGGCCACCTTTTCATAGACCCTGGCAGAAGACACAAGATTTCCCAGAGACAAAGGACTTTATAACTTACCGCACAGGTAACAGCATGAGCTTCCTGTTTACGTCAGTCCCTCTCTCTCTCAGCCCTTCATTGCATAGAAGTGATGAGAAACTGCTGTGCTTGTAGTGGGCTTGCATGGCACACAGCTTCGTAGTCCTGAGTTTAAGAATCCTGATTTTTAGCCAGGCATGGTGGTGCACACTTATAATCCCAGTAATTTGGGAGCCTAGGGAAAAATTAATTTTAATACTCATTTATTATTATATTCAGGAATAAATTGATCCTTAACAGATAAGCATACTGGTGAGTACCAAAGTCTCTAGACAAAAGCTTTCATTAAATTTTGCTTAAAAGCTATTTTATGGTTATGTCTCAGAATAGGGAGTTTTTGCCAAGCAAAATGGTTAATTAGTGTCCTGTGAAAGTAGCTGAAATAGTTCATTGGCCTAGGTCTCGTTTTGGTATTTATGGAATCCTCTTAATGGCAGGTAGTTAAGTTGCGTAAGTCTTACATGGTTTTGTGAGACCACTGAAAGTGATTACTTAGAAATACTGAATTGGCCATTAAGGGAAGAAATCAGAATATTTCAACATGCAGTACTTAAATTTTGACCCTTGCCTCCCAATATGGTGCTGGTATATTTGATTTAGTTTCCATTCTTTCAGACACTATGAGTATAGATGGATAATGATGATGATCATCATATATATGTAAAATAACAAAAATAATGGTATCATAGGTCTTAAAATAGTGTTCAAGTTCAAAGGATACTAGCAAAGTAATGCTGGAACTCAGAGGCAGAAACTGTAAATGACTGTCACAGTCCTGGCCCAGGAGGAAAGCAGGAATCTAGGACTCCTGATGATTATTCCTTCTGAGATGGAACCAGAAACAAGACAGGAGTAAAGAGGACACCCACATAAACCCATGGGAGTGTTTACAAAGAGTTTAATGGACAGACAGGATATACCATTATAACGTTCATTCTGGAGTTGGCAAAAATCAAGCTGGCAAGTGGCAAGAATCCCACATGAAAACACCATGCTGACTTAGAAGGACCCAGGGTCAAGGTCCAGCACCTGCATCCACCTGTGTGAGCTGTGGCTGGTTACGCCGTCTATACAAGTATCTGTGCTCATCCCCACTCACAGCCTCACAGGACTCCTTTGGGTCTCAGGTGAATTATATTTGAAAGAGTGTTATGTATCATGACGGCAACAATGGCTGCCACGGTTGCTATGTAGGCATGGCATGAGGGCATTGGGTTGGGTTGGTGGCATGACAAAATAGTAATTTGTGTCCCACTCCAGGTTTTCACTGAAAAATGAATCAAACACTCAGGATTTGGGTAAATATGGTAGAAGGACTACCAAGTTTAAAAGGTAAGAACTAATCAGATATCCCTCTGTAAATATTGTTATAGCCATGAAATATCTTAGGATTAGCTGTAATGTTTGAGCTATGTGATTTTTCAGACTGTGTAGTAGATAGTCTTCCAAAATTGCAGTGGGGTTAACTTATTTTTTAATTAACTTTTGAGCAAATCTGTACTCCTAAAAGCCTATCATCCTACATTAAGTCACTAAGGTAAGTAGGAATACTCCTTAAGGTTTCTTGATTTTTGTTTTTTGTTTTGGGTTTTCTGTTTGTTTTATTTTTACCTTGTGACCAACTGTCTAACTATTTTAGTCTTCCCCACCTCCATTGAAACCTTGGGGACACACAAATGGGATATCACAAGACAACAACTTGGGCCTGTGTGTAATTACAACTCTAAATATAAATAGCCTTTATTCTACTACTATAAGTGGAAAAACTTGTGGAAATGTCAAATGATGATTACCTTTTGAATGACTTCTTTTAAATGTGTGAAATAAGTAGGGTGTGGTGGATTGGAAAGGAGTAAGTTGACTCATCTAAAAATTTCAATCCATTCATTTCTCCCTTTTTTTGTTGTTATTTTTCCAAGGATGTAAATTTTTCTTGGGTACTTATCAAAGTGCCTAGCACATAGTGTGTGATTAATTAATGTTGAATGGAAGGAAGGAAGGAAGAGGGAAGGGAATTAGAGAGGAGAGAAAGAAGGAAGAAAAGAAAGAAGGAAGAAGAGAGGGAATAAAAGACGTAATAATGGAAGAAAGGAAGGAAAGAAAAAAGAATGAAAGGATGTAGAAAAAGGAAGGAAAGAAGGGAAAAAGAAAGAAGAAAAAGAAAGAAAATATGGAAGAAAGGAGGTGAAGAGGGAAGAAGAAAAATTATATTGCATAGAATGATAAATAAATACAACCTGAAGTTATCATTCATGAAAGTTAACTTAAATTCAAGTTTAAAATAACTTGGTACAACACGAATTCTTCTGTAGTCAATCTAACATCTTCTAGGATTAAATCTGAGCATTCAGACATGGTCTTTTTGAGTCAGTTTTTCACAGACTTCCATTTGTGAACACAATGAACATTTCTTACCCTTATCCCATCCCTGTACCCAACCAATTGATTTCTCCCACCCCACTCCTCATTTTCTATTTTCTCTACCTCTCACCCCCTACTGCTTCTCACCCAATGCCTGAATCTTATTCCATAGTGAAGGTTCACCTTGTCTCTGAGCCTTAGGTAATTATTGAATGAGGTGGTCATTCGAGGTTAGAACATCCATTGACCCCATTGATTAATAGTTTAATATTTTAAATGTTAAGACTGTTTAAAGTAAAACAATTGCCAAACTATACTGTCATCAAAATAACCCCCTTTCACAATGGCAACATTAAAATGACTATATTCAATTATATATCTACTATGGAGGGGCTCTTGCTTCCTATTAGGTTCATGTTTTTTGTCAATGTCAAAAAAGACAACTAATTTTGTCTTGTCCTGTGGTTTGGCGGAGGCCCTACAGATTTCTTAATAAGCTTCCTTTTGATCAGAAATTCTATACTGGTGTCGATTTTACCATGTTTTTTGGCTCACAGAGGGTATCATCTACTTTAATAAGTAGATCAGAGCAATTGGGAGTGGTTTTGTTTTTGGTTTTGTTTTCCTTTTTTTTTTCTCTATCATAGAATAAAGAATGCTCTTACTCCACACAAATGCACCCTCATCCAAAGTAAAAAACAAAACAAAAGAAAAACAAAACAAAAAAACATAAAACAAAACCAATGGCTTTGCAATGCAAGACCTGAGATACCTGGTTGATGAGTTACACACTGTTCCCCATCCTTCTATCCCTCAACCCTTCTCTCCTCTTGACCCCATTTGTCAACTATGTAATTGCATCCTGTCTGCCATAATTTCCAAATCTTTCTTTTACCACTCAATGGGGCACCAGCCATCAGCTTTTGCTAATCTCCTCTGACGTATGCTCTTCTCTTCCTCTCCCCATATCCTTTGATCTTCCCCTTAGCCCTATTCCTATGCCTAAGACCGTAAGCCCCACACCACTGGCTACCTCCTTTCCTACCTACTTTGACCTCTTAATGTCTGAATTCCCATTTCTCTTAAATCTGGTATTTTCCTGAGCTTTTAGAGAGCTAAATCACGGTTTCTTTTCCCCTAGTTTATTCATCTTTTTAACTTTCATTTTAGTTTCCATTGATTCAACAAAATGTTTTGATTGCCTATTATGTGCAGGATGTTGCTTATAAAATTTCCATACCGATTACATAAATAACAGCTTCCTATGCATCATTCATGTCTAAACTTGCCATTTCTCCATGTACAAACATTTTGTGGGAGAGGGTAAATGTTAGAGGAGGAAAGCCCTTCTTATAGTTATAATAGATACTGCAATCCACTGGAACACAGCTCTGCTAATGTGGCAAGTCTGTCATAAAGTTATGTGTGAAATTAACACAGTGTGTAGATTGTTTCTTCTCACTGATGAATGAATGGAGACATGGGAGGGGGGAGAGAAAAATTCAGCCTGAAGTGATTGGTATAATCCCACAAAGTCTTTCAGAATCACCATAACTCTCTACTACAATATAACCCTGATCTAACTTCAAGGGTCAAAACAATTAGAAACATAATTGATATCATACTTTCATTTCATTATAAATCATCCACATTTGTCACCACTAGATTGCTTTTCAAGTTCCAGGCATCCAGGTCTTCCGAGCATAGTGGAAGCTAATTTTTAATGCAAGGTTGAAGGAAAACAGTCAGAACAAGAGAATAGAAGAGATTAAGATTCATGGAAATCTGGCTGTGCCATTTATGTAAACCAGTCTTTTATTTTGAATTGTGCTGTGTTGACTCATATGATAAATCTAGTTTACGATCATCTCAATTTAGAAGATTTTCAATCCCTCTTAACGAATGCTAGGCAGCTAAACTAATTGCTTTTGCGATGGAAGAAAAGGAATGTTTAAGTCAGACCTCCTTCTCCAACTTTGAGATTCAAAACATAGAAGACATAAAAATTACAAACCCACTTCACCGATAGGACAATTTGGGGGGTGTCTGAAGGAACAGTTTGTACTTTTGCTGAGTTCAGAAAAGATTCATTTAAAGGGTGACTATGAAATCGAGTAGCAAACCACCAACTTAGTTAAATTGCTGGCTGGAGGGCAAGCCTGCTCTCACTGCAGCCTTTATCCTCTGCATCCCTCATCCACAGCCCAGTGCGCGGCTGGATCCTTTGCAGAAGTGTTCCACTGCCATCTACAGGAGCTGTCACACCCAAGCGCAGCATCCCGGGTCAGTTCCCAACAGCAACTACAACTTGTTTTGTGTGCGATCTTTACTAGAAGACCATAGTTAATTTTTCATTAAGAGTAATTACTCCAAAAAGCCTAGGTCACTGTTTAATTAACTTCAACAATGAATGGACTAAGTGACCTTAAGGGATACATTTCCTCGTTGTAGGAAATTTGTTTTTAAGCCCCAGAGGCTTAAAATTTTTAAATAAATTTAATAAATAAATCAGTAATTCACCTACCACGTTGTTCTTCATTTTCAATGGGCAATTGTTGAAGCAAAGGCACCTATCTAAAAGCAGAATATTTTCCTTGACTTTTGTTTCTAAAATATTCCCCAGAGTTAGTTTCCTTCCAAGAACATATAGAGCTGTGTGAATAGGATTTCTTTAATTAAAAAAAAATTAAAAGCCAGGGAGGCTGAGATCGGATGATCCGGGTTTGCAGCCAGCCTCAGCTACTTAGTGAGGCCCTCCCCAACTTAGTGAGACCCTGTTTCAAAATAAAGAATAATAAATCAGGCTGGGGGTGTAGCTTGGAGGCAGAATGCCCCTGGGTTCCATCCCCAGTACTGCAAAAAAAAAAAATTAAAACAAAGGAAGCCGGGCATACTGGTGCACACCTGGAATCCCAATACTTGGGAAGCTGAGACAGGAGGATTACAGGTTTGAGGCCAGTCTCAGCAATTTAGAGAAGCCTACGGCAACTAATGAGACCTTGTTCAAAAATTTAAAAAGAAGGAGTAGGGGTATAGCTTGGAGGTAGAATGGCCCTGGGTTCAATCCCTAGTACCAATAAATAAATAAATAAATAAATAAATAAATAGAAAAGAAAGCCGACTCTGTATGTCTAGTATTTAAAATCCAATTCTTGCCAGTTGTGGTGGCGCACGCTTGTAATCCCAGTACTTGGGAGCCGGAGACCGGAGGATCGGGGTTCGCGGCCAGCCTCAGCTACTTAGTGAGGCCCTCCGCAACTTCGTGAGACCGATTTCAAAATAAAGAATAAAAAATAGGGCCGGGGGTGTAGCTCGGAGGTAGAATGCCCCTGGGTTCAATCCCCAGTACCGCAAAAAATAAATAAATAAATAAATAAATAAATAAATAAAATCTGATTCTCGGTTCCAACCTCCCCAACACAGTTTAACACAAGGTAGTTTACATACAGTTAGTCTTATTCATCGGGTCACACCCCATGCAGACAGCAATACTGAATTAGTTTAGAGAAAAGCCTCCTGCAAAGGTCTGTACAATGTTTATTCATATTGTTTCTCCCTTTGACATGGGAGGATAAATTTTTCATAAGAAGCCAGAGATGACCAATGAGCACTGAGAAGCTGGGTATCAGATCAAGCAGTAACCCCTGCGCTGGTTTAGACGGCATTGTCTCTGCCCTGATGAGAAGTCTGCATGCGTGGCTTGAGAAATCACAGACAACAGCATGTGAAACCATTCCAGATCCTCTTCTTGTTTCTCCACACAAACAAGTGCTCGAAAGACAATGATTTCCAAACACTTCAAAAGCATGCTTAAAAGGATGTGGAGGGCACAGAAAATGTGAAATGTTTTCTGCCAGCTTTCTAGTTGATCAACCGCTACTGCAGCACTGACTTATTGAAAATGATATGAAAATCAGAGGGATAATTAGAGCTCATTTCTACTTGAAGCAACAGCCTGGAATTTTCATTGAATTTACACAAATTAGAGAAAAATCAGACTCGGCATTATCTTGTTCTCCAGTTTCTTACTCATACCACAAAAGTCTGTCTTAGCTGGGGATGGAGCGGAGGAAGGGCGTGGTGCTGTGTGGGGTTATTGTTGCTGCTTCCTACCATGATTCTTTGTCCCTTTGTTTCATCTTTCTTATCTTTTAATTTATTTCATCTTGCTCTATTGTTTGCCTCCGTGAAAGGAACTCTAAATCCTTTATGGGATGAAGTGAGAATAAAAATAAATAGGCATATAAATTTTGCTCCTGCAGTTATGATCATCTTTACACTTTTCATTCTTAATCTCTCTCTGGAATCCTATGGACCTTTCCAGATGGACAAAACCAAGCTCATCAATTGAGTCCTGTCGCTTCCCATGATTGGCCCCGCGTGCCTCAATGGACATCTTCCTTGGCCAGGAGGCAGCCCACAAGTGTGGCCAGCTTGCCATGGCCTCTACACAAGGAACTTCAGTACGACCTTCAGAATCACATTTCTTCATCTGTGGATTACTTTCCTGGGGCTGCCATGACAAATTATACAAACTGGGTGACCTGTTTCAACAGCAATTTATTTTCTCACAGTTCTAGCAGCAAGAGGTCTGAAAGGATGATGTCCTCAGAGCCATGCCCTCTCTAACTGCTGTCGGAAAGGATCCTTCCTTGCCTCTTCTAGTCTCTGCCAGCAATCCTTGGCATTCTTTAGCTTGTGAATGCACCACCACTCCATCTCTGCATCCACCTCTACCTGGCCTCTCCCCTATATCTATCTTCACCTGACATTCTCCTCCCCATATCTGTGTCTAAGTCCAAATTTCTGTCATCTTAGAAGGACACCAGTCATTGGGTTAGGGTCCACCGGTATGACCTCATCTTAACTTGATCACATCTGCAGAGACCCTACTGTGATCAACAAAGGTCACAGACTGGGGTTCCAGGTAGGCATGAATTTGGGGGGAACATTATTCAACGAAAATAATAGTCCCAACCTTAGAGAGCTGCTGTAACGAAGACACAGGACTTGGGGAGGCACGAACTGAGCACCCATTTACTGGGAGCTCCTACTAATGTCAAACCATTCCTTCACTTCTCATAACCTTGTCCACAGTAATGATTGCTCTGTCAGGATCCCAACTTCAAACTGTCTTTGTTTGTTTGTTTTGTATATGTCTTTTAAAGAATGCTTTTTGGACATCTTTTGGATATTTTTGCTTTGTATTCTTTTCCAAAAAAAATGATCAAACTGCTGAGCTTAATATATTAGCAAGAAACTTCTCTACAGAAGATAAGGAGCTTCACTAATTACTTTGACGCTTATGGTAGAACAGAGGTTGGGTAGGTGGAACAGAGAAGTTGAGTTACCAGATGCTTGTTAGAGCTAGAAACATCTGCCTTGGGATCCAACAGCTCTTTAAGTTTGAATGCCCTGGGCCCTCCTCAAAATTCCATCCTTCTTCTCGCTTTCCTGTTGCTTTCAGACATTGGGTAGTTACCCCTATTCTCCCTCTCACCCCAAAACCCAGAGAAGCTTGTGAAATCTGAAAACATAAGATGCAGTCAAGCTAACACGAAGACGTGTCAGATACAATTCAGAACAATACCAAGTAATATTAGACTCCAGGGACTCAAAACAGAACCTCCCCTGAGAGAGAGAAATAGGAGGCTATTCTCTCCCTTTGTTCTTTTTTTATAGGAATATAAAGATTTATTTTAAGCCAACGAAAGATAGAAGGAAAAACCAGCTCCCACACACAGGGGGGCGGTATCTTTGAAAGAGAATAATCATTGACATTATTAGGAGGTGAGCTTTTATTCCTTCGTGTGGTTCCCTCTCTGCACTTTGGTCAGAATTGGGGAATGCGACAATGTCCTTTGCCCAGTTTCTTTTTTTCTCGTTAGCCTTTCTCACCACAGAATTTTGGTGTCAAATGAATCTTGGGTGCCATACTCTTACCACATTTAAAGAGAACAAGCTTTCGGTTTACTATGATTTAGCACCAATTAAAGTTTTAAAATGTTATGAAGCATGTCTTTTTCACCATTAGCGGGTCACGGAATTCACTCGGCCAGGATAAATTCCCTCAGCATTTAACATACAGCAGCGTCTGTCCATTCTCACATCCTGGAAGCCATTGCAAAGCACATTGATAGTACATGGATGCCAGTTTGTGTTACTAGAATGTCTATTAAGTGCACAGGCCATGCAGAGGACACCCATAAACATGGTCTCTTCCCACCGCACACTTGTTCTCTGAATCAGGGGCACATGTGTAGGAGAAAGAACTGTAACATTCTTTTAGGGGCTCACTTTGGAGCCCAGAGTTGATATTTCCCCATCTGGGTGGCAGTGGAAGTGTCATTTAAAGCTAATACAAGCTCTTGTCATCTAAGCCAGCATCATGAAGGAACCGGATAATACTGGGACTTAGAACTTAAAAGTGGTAAAATCCAGCCAGGTGTGGTGGCACATACCTGTAATCCCAGTACTTGGGAGGCTAAGACAGGAGGATTGCAGGTTCCAGGCCAGCCTCAGCAACTTAGCAAGGCCCTCAGCAACTTAGCAAAACCCTCAGCAACTTAGCAAGGCCCTGTTTCAAAATCAAAAATAGGGCTGGGGGTGGGGCTCAGAGTTAGAGTGACCCTGGGTTCAACCTCCAGTAATGGTAAAATCAGAGTTCCGTTAACAGGAAGAATAGTCTTTCTTTACATGAGAGATGATTATGTTCTGATAGTAATCCTTCTTCAGTTGAGGAACACCAGCTTGCAAATAATCCAGAGTGCTCTGACCTCTTGGCTCTGGCTGGGGAGCAGACAATGGCAGGATTGTAATGTTCCTCCTGAAGTTAGGAAGCTTCTGCTCAGGTTCCTGCACCTGCTCCTATCCATGAGCACTGGGGGGTGTTGGGAGGTATAGAAGCATTCCACGGGATGGGAAGAAGCCAGGTGGCCATCAGGAAGCATTTCAGTGTAAGCATGTCTGATAAATTGCTTATAAGGATGTAAAGAAACGCTGGATTGCCAAGACTCTAGTAATTAATTGAAATTATTTTCTTATTCAATCACATGCCTAGTTTTTAATTCACAATCTTCTTTTCCTTAAAAAAAAGAAAAGGAATCTCAAAATTGTATATGTTGCAGATAGCACAAAAATTGGATACATCCTTGGCTCTCCATCAAGGGGAAGAGCCCCACCCTCCTCTCTGGAATCATGGCTGGAGGGTAGGACAGGGCAGTAGACACACCTCTACTGTTGGGTAAGGGTTGGAGTGCCTACCTACAGACCATATAAAAACATGTTAATGTAAAGAAGGCAGTCGCTAAGGAGAGAGGAGATGCAGCCAGCACACTCTTTTTTCAAAGCCTAAAAACTATAGGCCCACTCCTTGCATGGACCACAAGTAAAGCAATACTCTTTAAGAGCTCTAACTATACTTTGTAAAGAAGCTGTGAGTTTCCACCACAGTGCTTGTGGGTGATGCAGGAAGTCTTCTGGAAGAGATGAGAACTACTCCCGAACTAGCATGGGGCTTCAGTGAACTTGGGTCCAGGAAGAAATGAACGAAGAATTTCTGAAGAGATTTGCCATTGGGTTTCGGTCACAAGAAGAGCCACCCATGGCTCCTATAGTCAAGAAAATCCCCAAATAAGAGAAACATTAATAATTAATTCTCCCCACACCCAGCACCACAAAATAAAAAAAGAATCAATTCCCTATTCCCCATCCTCCCAAACACGAACAATAAACATTCCTTTTGAGACTTAAAGCAGGGTCCACACCTATGCTGCACATTTATGTGACTGGAGGACATGCTCTGTTGATTGCATAGCAAGGAAAACAAGACTGTACAAGATGTCTAAAATGCAAATTACAACCCAGGTGGTGATGAGGACGGGATCTATGGGAGATGGAATGTGTGGACTTTGCTCCTCAACATGACTGTAAACACTGGGACTGCTTGTTGCCATAAATAAATAAATTTCTTCCAACAGTGGGTCTTTATAAATGTATATGCCAATTCTTCTCTCAGTATTACTTAAAGAAAGAGACATGGATTCTATTGGGAGTCCAAACATTTTCATGAGAGAGAAAAAAATGCTACATTATTTAAAGCCTTCAGATTTTTCAGGGGAAGGAAGTTGTGTGGTGATGCCAAAGATTCAGTATGGAAAAAGCAGGAAAGCAGACCAGAGACATCCCCAAAGAACCAGCAGGATAGACGGTTGGTCAAAATTGGAAAATCCATTCTATTATTAGATACTTGATGGCAATGGCCTTGGGCCATTCATCTTTCTGAGCCCTACAATACTTATTACAGTGTTCTATGCATAGTAGAGCTTTAGTAGATATTTGTTAAGGGAATAAATGAAGTGTAACAGGTTCAGCTTAACTGTATAAAAGTAGGTACTCATGAATTAGGTCACTGGTTCTTAGAATCATCTGTAGGGCTTTTCAAAAATGTGATGCCCCAGACCAATTAAATCTGGACTCTCTAGGATGAGGACACAGATACACATATTTTTAAAAAGTTCTTCAGGTGATCCTGACACGCAGAGAGCAGCAAGAACTACTAAACAGAGTGATATGCCGAGGTTGCTTCCAAGGCCAGGATTTTGTGGCCTCTAAAACATGATCAGGTTCTTTGAATGATGTGCTAGTACCAGGTGACTAAAACTCCTTCAACTGTAGCCAGGACCAGCTATATAATCTGGGGGCTCAGTGCAAATAAAAATGCATGGCTCCTTATTCAAAAATGATTAAAAATTATTGAGTTTCAAAATAGCAGCAGCAGCAGCATACTAAATCAAATGTAGTGTCCTTGTAAGCACAGCATCGTGTATAACAGCTGATCACATACCCGTGAAGCCAGCCATGCCCAGAGAACCCAGCCTACCTTGTAATCACATTCGCCTCACTACTACAGCTCTTTGTTCTCATGCTGTCAGAGCGTTGACTCTTGGAATGCTCTTTCCTGCTCCGATATTAGAGGTAAAGGTAGATACTAGTCTAGAGGTAGTCTAACTTTACATCTAAAGAAGGAATTTCTTTCAAGCTGCCTCTGATAGAGTAGAAATCAGACAAATGACCTCGTGATTTATAAAAAGAGACCTAGAGTTCCTCATACCTCATTTTTCCCCTCTGTAAATGGAGATAGTGTTTGCCCACTGCATCCTGTTGCTATGAGTATTAGTTGAGACGTGTAACACAGATGTGTTCTTTTCCCGTGATCCTTCATCATCACTCTGAACCAATTTTAGGACCACATTCAGCACTTACTGGTTTCCAAAAGACATAGTCAAAGCCACAGTGTATTAATAAAGAAATGTATATCTCACAGAAAGTATGTGAGGAGATGGGGGGAATGATTTTATGCTGCAGACCCCACAGCAAAACCATTATCAGATTCCCCATTAAGCACCTCTGTTCGTCCCTGGCACCTACCTCATCTCACAGTTTTTCCTAAATCAATCTCCCCAAAGTTCTTCCTTATTCTTCCTCTATTATCTTGAAATATTGAGCGTTCTCTTCAGTCCAAACATAGAATTCAGCAAAATAATATCTTGTTAATCATCTGAATCCTGACTGCTCTTCTAGCATGTTCCATGAACATCTCAACACCACCCCCAATCCAAGCGATTTCTCAAAATAGCCCCTCCCCCCAAAAGATGGAAAGGATTTGCAAATGTCTGCTGCCAAGAAAATACCATTTAATTATATAGGTAAAGTGAGGAGTTCACAGTAAATGTCAATTCCCTGCTTCCTCCCACTGTCTTTACTGTTTCTGTCTGAACACTCCCGGTGATGAGAGAGGTTCACCCCCTCACAATGTAAATCCACTCTATTTTTCAACAGCTCTACTTACTGGAAAATTCTTACTTATGTTGACCCAAAATCTACTGCACTATAACTTTTGTCTGAAGTTTATCGCTCCTCTTAGGACAAGTGGGAATAAGCTTCCTTCTTTTTCAAGATGGCAGCTCCTTCCTTCCTGGGCTTCTCCCCAGTTCATTCACTGCTCTTCCCGTGACAGACTTCCCAAATTCTGGACTCTACTGGCTGCCCTCTGCTGAATAGTCTCCAACTTCCCAACATACCAAACTAGATGCAAATGTGGTCTTTGATAGAGTATGCACTACTAAAGGATCATTTCTTCTATCATTCTGGGAATACTCTGATTACAGGAGTGCCCCCTTATTTGAGAAGAATAAGTTCCAAGCCCCCCAGTAGGTGCTTAAACCCTGAAAATACCAAACCCTATGTATACTGTTTTTTCCTGTACTTACCACTCACTATGTCTGTTACTTTTGCAGTTTGAGTTGCTACAGCCAAACTAGCATGGATCTCTTTTTTCTTCTTCACAATTTCACAGATAAAAGATTCATTCTTACCATAGATCTTAGCAACCTTAACATATGATTTTTTTTCTTTCCTTATTAAGTTGAGAACTTTCATCTTTTCACTTAAAGGAAGTATTTTCTGATTTCTTTCTCTTTGTTATATCTGAATTGCCAGTGTTGCTACTCTTGTGCTTTGGGGGAATTATTAAGTAAAATAAGGGTTACTTGAACACAAGCATTACAGTACCACCAGAGTCAGTCTGATAACTCTGATGGCTACTAAGTGACTAAAGGGTGGGTGATGTAGACAACATAGATACAATAGACAAAGGAATGAGTCCTAACCCAGACAGGATGGTGTGGTATGACATGAAATATCATCAGGCCACTCAGAACACTGTGCAATTTAAAAATCTATACATTATTTATTTCTGGAATTTTCTATTTAATATTTTTACTGAGTGTGACTGAAACTTCGGGTAAGGGGGGAACACTATAATTATTTAATCAAAGCATCTCTAATTATTCAGCTCTTGGGGCAGCTCTCTCTGGAGTCTTTTGGAACATCACAACAGTAGATGAGTAACAATGATCCCCAGGCTTGTGGTTTAGTCCCTAAGCATGCTAAAGGAGGCTACCAAAAGTTTCAGCAAAGATGGAATAGAGATGGACGTGGTGGCGCACGCTTGTAATCCCAGTACTTGGGAGGCTAAGACAGGAGGATCGCAGGTTCACGGCTAGCCTCAGGAACTTAGTGAGGCCCTCCACAACTTAGTGACCCTCGTTTTCAAAATAAAAAATAAAATGGGGTTGGGGTATAGCTCAGAGGTAGAATGTTCCTGGGTTCAATCCCTGGTACCACAAAGAAAAAGATGGAATGAAGGAACTCAGAGCATAGGTAACAAGTAGCACTGATTGAGATAGCAAGGCCCCAGGTGATAGATTCTGTACTCTAGTTCAATCCAAAGAATAAACATCACACTTCAAGACACTTTGCCTGTTCCTGTGCCTCTGCCAATTCAAGTTTAGCACCTGCTATCTCTCAGGTACTTACTGACTGTATTGGACAGGGTTCTCTAGATTAACAGAATACACAGAATGAGTATATTTGAAAAAAAAAGGATTTATCAGATGGGCTTACAGTTTGAAGCAATGTAGTCTCAGGTTCTGACTGCACGTGGAGAGTCAGAGGAACCAGTAGCTGCTCGAACGGTCTAAGAGCTGGAGTCTTAGGATCGGAGCAACCACTAATTCAGTCCCAGTCCAAGACGTGAAGATCAGGAAGCTCTTCGGAGAAACGATGGTGAAGTTTCAGTTCCAAGAGCTGGAGGCCGAGAAGATCAAGAAGCTCTTCAGAGAAAGGCGAAGCCGGCGGCCGACGATCTCAGAAGCGTTTTCCTCGGAAAGAGTCGCACGCACTCTACACGGCTTCTCCCTCTTTTATCTAAGTCCGCACCTATCAGAATCCTGCTGCCTACATTCAGGGCAGGGCTTTCTGTTTAATCTGCTGTTACACACCCAAAATCACATAATCTTGGGTGTGTCATGATCAGGTCAAGTTGACAACCTAGATTGACTATCACACTGACATTGTCTCATTCTCCAGCAGGTCAGAGCCTAATGATGATCAACAAGGAACTAAACAAATAAGTATGCAATTACAATTGGGATGAAGGACAGAAGGAAAATAATAGAGTTTAACAAGATGCAAGATAAAAGGAGGGACCTACTCTAAATGTAGGTGGCCAGAAAAGATGTCTCTGAGATAATATTTAGGTTGACACCTGGAAAGATGTCAAAAGAACTAACCAAAGAATAGATGGAGAAAGGTTATGGCAGCAAAAGGCATTGCAGGGAGGGATTCAAAAGTTCCAAGGGAGGAATTGGGGTGTATATGAAGAAGGTGAAAAGATGACTGTGTGACTGAAGCGTGGTGCATCAGAGAGAGAAGGGAAGAGATGGGATGAGGATGGAAAGCTGAGCAGGGGCAGATCCCTGGGACCCTGGATAGTCAAGGTATGAAGATCGGGTGTTATGCAGTACCTGCTTAACAAGTAACTCCTCAAACAGGTAATATAACTCCTCAAACACTTTACACAGTGTTTGAGGAGTTTTATGCAAGAGAATAGGATGATCTGATTTCAACTTTAAAAGATTTGGCTTATACGGTGCCTGTGAAGGATAAAATGAAGGGGAAAACATAAAAAGTTGATACCAATTCAGAGGCTGTTGTACTTCAGGTGAGAGGTGATGATAGTTTGGATAGAATTAAGATAGAAAATTAAGATAATTAAGATAGAAAAGATGAACAGACTTAAAAAAATAGTTCACTTATCAGAATCTTAACTAAATATGAATTCATCTGACCCAGCTATCTACATATACCTCGATATACCTAGCAATTCTTAAAATATGGTTCCCAGATAAGCAGTGTTAGTTAGCATCACCTAGAACTGCACATCTCAGGCTTTACTCCAGACCTACTAAGTCAGAAACTCTGGGGCTGGGGCCAAGGATCTAGGTCTCAGCAAGCCCTCCCAGGGATTCTGATACATGCTAAGATTTGAGTGCCACTGACCTAGAGGAATTAAATAACTCGGGACTTTCTAAACACACAAAATATGTGTAGAGATCTACTGAGTCAATCCTACAGAATTAAAATACATTTGCAGCCAGGAGTGGTGGCACACGCCTGTAATTTCAGTACTTGGGAGGCTGAGACAGGAGGATCACAGGTTTGAAGCCAGGCTCAGCAACTTAGTGAGGTCCTCCCCAACCTAGAGAGACCCTGTTTCAAAATAAAAAATAAAATAGAGCTGGGGCTGTAGCTCAGATGGAGAATGCCTCTGGGTGCAATCCCCAGTAACACCACTAAAAAAAAAAAAAAAAACACAAAAATACATTTGCTATACAGTCAATAAAACCCGGACTAATATAACAGACTGGAAATACCACAGTAGTGCTCTGAAATCAAATTTGTATGAAAACTTAGTCACTAAGGTTAAGAGAATTGTCTTCTGGTCCTTCCAGAACATTCTTTGTCCTTACATTGTCCCGGTTATGCTTGAATTCTTGTGTTCTCTGTCATGTTTTGCATATGGTATTTATAACCCAGTATCCAATCAGATTTTAATGTCTTCTTCTAAATTTGTTCAAATATATAGGCTTCATTATTTGAATTCCCCGAAGATCTGTCCTTCTGATTTACTCTGAGACATGTTAATCATGCGAATAACCTGTTTGGTTTATTTGGGTGATTTCTCTTATCCCAAAAAGAAAGAGAAGTTTGACTTATTCGATTTATACCTGATGGGTATAAATTAAAAGTGGCTGTCCCTGTGTGGCACTCCCTTTGCCATGCCATTAAACATCCCCCTGGAAGGCACCAGTTTAAGGACCTCACTACTGTACTGTTTCACAACACCATTGGGTGTGCTAATTATAGTAATTAGCATAGATCATTAATAATTACATATTTAGAGCATTGCCCAAAGAGTAATAGTTTGAATTTCAAGTTCAGAGTTTGGGCTTGAAAAAGATATTGTCCTGTCTGGCAGCCAGGAGTCAAGATAAAATGAGAGAGGTTCCAGACTGTGGCTACCACTGGGGAGCGGCCATTGTAAACATGTCCCAGTAAGAACCTCAGTCTCAAATAATGTCTGGAACTGCAATAGGTCCTGAAAAATCAATTGTTCACTCAGCTCTAAAAATGAATTAAACTCTGACACATGCTACAACATGGATGAACCTTAGAAGCTTCATGCTAGGCGAAATAAGTCAGTCAAAAAGGGAGTAAACATTATATGCTTCCATTTAGAGGAAGTACCCAGAGGAGGCAAATTCAGAGAGACTGGAAGTACAACAGAGGGTAGGAGGGAAGGGGAAAGGGGAGTTTAATGGGTATGAAGTTTCCATTTGGAAAGGCAAAAAATTCTTGTCTTAGGTAGTGGTGGTTGTTGCACAACACTGCGAATGTGCACTTAAAGTGGTCAAAGTGGTAAATTTTATGTTATATATGTTTAAACACAGTAAAAAAAATTAAGTAATTGTTCAAAGAAAGCACTGGCTAACTACTTTACTCCTACCTACAGGGCTGTTATAAGAATAAAATAACATGGCATATGAAATGACCACAAATACTCACTGTTGTTATAACTATTCCATATTCTGAAATTATTGTTTATTCTCCACATTAGCAGAAAACCATGGAGTTAGAACACATGGTATCTGTATTTAGAAAGAAGGCTCTGTTGACGATAGGTTCATGCAATTACTCATCGTGCTCGCAGCTCCTGGACCACATGCCTTCATCCTCTGCCTATCAAATATACTGAACATCAGTGACTAAACATGTATATTCCACAGATCTGCTTCAGATCATATGCTCACTGAATCCATCAAGGAAATAAAAATTGTATCGCGAATCCCTCCTCTTCTTTTATTCTAAACCCAAGATATCAATAAAATGTAAAACCTAAGCAGTTTCTAATTTGGGTTTACACATTTTCTATAAACTGCAAAAACCCACCAGAGGGGGATTTTTGTGCATAATAAAAATCTGCATAGTTTTTCCAGAAGAGGGTTTCATACCAAAAGATCCTCACAGCTCTAGAAAGAAAATGCAATTCCTGATCTGTGACTGCTAGTACACCCACCTGCCCCCTCTTCCCTAATGAGTTGAAATTATAAAAGGGAGAGCAATTTGCGAATATCCTCCCCTTGGCTGATTTATGCTTCTACAATGCTGTCAAATTCTCTGAATCCTTTGTGTTGCATATGTAAGAAGACATTCAGAAAAAGATTTTAGAATGCCTCTAATCTTCTAAATCAACAATAAAGGGGAAAAAATGAAGCAAAGGTCAAGGTTTTGATACACTGCTTCTAAAATACTTCCCACACGGAGTAAAATGCCATGAAATCATCTGTCAGAACCGACTTTCTTCCAGAGACTACATTCTCAGAGCGTGGAGAGAGCCAGAGCAGCTATTGATGGTTTTCTTAGATTCCAATGCACCTTAATCATATTCACAAGACTGTACTTTTTCATCACGGCAGGAGCTGACAGAATTTTGTGACAATTCTAGGAAATGCTTTCAGATGGTCCCTTCTATGAATTATGAATGTTTCACAGAGCTCTACTGTGGAATAGCCGCATTCTCAGCAGAAGCAGGGTCTGATTAGGCGGTGGCCGTCTTTTGTTTCTTTATCTAGAAATTTAACATTGTGTGCAAAGAAAATAAATTTGATGAAGGTAAGTTGGCCCTGATGGGTTACAAATGATTATTTTATCTCATAAAAAAGTGTACAGTTGTGTGTCACATAACAACATTGTGGGCAACAACACGCTGCATACATGATAGTGGCCCAGTGAGATTGTATCACCTACTGCCATCATAGCTGTCCTAGTTTGTCATTAAGTGACGTGTGACTGTGTTTGTGTATTTTATTCATTAGGGAAGATTGTATAAATTTTGCAATTTTCTTTCCAGAATGTGCTTAATGTGATTGTAAATAGACTTATAAATTACTCCTTTTAGGTTCTAATAAAAAACAGTCAATTCTCATTATTCATTCTAGTGATGTTCTATAAAGTCACCACAAACACTGATTTAGCAAATACTGAACCATTGCTCCTAGGGGAAATATGGGGTTAGATTCCTGCAAACGTATAGTCACATTTTTGTCAACCTTATTTTATGTGTGTCTCTGTTAAAAGACACCTCGTTTAATATAGATTGTTAATTCATTAACATCGAACTCACACCCAACAGCACTATAATTCATGCCTGAGTGAGGATTTTTTAGCACACATATTTTCTCTGTAAGACATGTCATAGCCGTCTTCCACTTAAAAACAATAGACAGCACTTCGATGCTGCATTTGGGGGCCACCCTAAACACAGACATCACCCACAAACAAGCACAGATGTGAAAAAAGAAGTGCACAAAATAGACTGTGCAAAGGGTACTTGTTTACGAATGAGAGCTAACACAAGAGGACAGGCCGTCACCTCTTCTGCTAAAGTAAAAAGACAGAGCGCCACCTCGTTTGACCTCCACCGGGAACATGTACATCAGTTGACTCAAATTGTTTACTGCTCTACCCCTGTCTTCGAATGACCACAAAAGCACTGTGAGGATTGAGGTCACAGATAAACTTCAGCAGATAGGTGAATTCACAAACACGGATTCTGCAAATAATGAGGACCAACTTTAAATGTATTCCCCTGAGATATCTATAAACTTGGAGACAATGCTTCACTTCATGACAGTGACCAGTTGTTAGGACCCAAAGAGAAAGCCCACCCAATGCTCATGACACCACTTAACTGCAAGGCTGTCTCCATTCTATTTCCACATCTCCAGATGATAGTATAATAATAACTCCCTACTCTTTCCTTCTTGGTGTTATAGCAAGATTTGGAACTGACCTGATAAGGGTGATAAGAACCTGGCTAGACTGTCTGTCATTCACTGTGGGGACAGCTTCAGGCTTGGAAGATCAAGATCATGTCTCACGTTGGGCTGACACAGAATCTGCATCTTGGCACGGGGGGCGGGAAGGGGGATATGGAGTCACACAGATGACCACGTGGAGGGT
>PVJS01015824.1:0-38333 GCA_004027185.1 Glis glis | reverse complement strand
GTGTGTGTGTGTGTGTGTGTGTGTGTGTGTGTGTGTGTGTGTTGCTGGGGATTGAACCCAGGGGCATTCTACCTCCGAGCTACACCCCCAGCCCTATTTTATTTTCTATTTTGAAACAGGGTCTTGCTAAATTACCACAAGCTGGTCTCGAACCTGCGATCTTCCTATCTCAGCCTCCTTCCTACTTGTATTACAGGCACGCACCACCATGCCCAGCATACAAAGAGCATTTAACGCCACGGTACTGGATGAGATCACCAAGCTGAAAAGAGGAGAGGTACAAGGAGTGGTCCCCAGGGCCCCCCACTGAAGCTCAGGGGTGTGAGGAGGGACAGGTGAAGCTCAGGGATACAGGAGGAATCAGCAAAAGAAACTAAGAGGGAGGGAGGAGAGAGGGGAGAACTGAGACGCAGCAGCCGGAGCCAGGGACGAAAACAGAGAGGGGATCGATGGAGTCGGGTGCCGCGAATAGCTCAAATAAGATAGCAGAGTTGGCGGTTGGATTTAGCCACATGGAGGTCTTTGGCCACCTTGTTGGGGACAGTTTTGACAGACTAGAAGCAATAAAAGGCATCTCAGAGTGAGTTCAAATGAGAATGAAACACAGGACTTAGAGACCATGAGTACAGACAACTCTTTGGAGGTGTAAAAGGAAGAACAAAAATAAGACACGCATGTTGATAGGAATGATCTAATAAAAAGAGAAAGAATATTTTTTTTTGTATTACAGGGGAATGTAGTAGAGAACCCAGGGGTGCTCTGCCACTGAGACATACTCCCAGCCCTTTATTTGGAGAAAAGGTCAAGGAGGGCGTGGTGGTGCACACCTGTAATCTCAATACTTGGGAGGCTGAGACAGGAGGATCGCATGTTCGAGACCAACCTCAGCAACTTAGTGAGATCATGACTCAAAATAAAAAATAAAATAGAGCTGAAGTTGTAGCTCTATCTATTTCACAGGCAGAATGCCCCTGGATTCTATCTCCAATACCACACACACAAAAAAAAAAAATCGAGAACTAAGCAAGAATGTTCACTTTCATCATTCTATTCAGTACAGAACTGGAGGTTCTAATAACCCCCAATAAGGCAAGAAAAAGTAATAAAAGGCATACAGATTAGAAAAGAAAAAATGAACACTGGATGTGGTGGTGCACACTTGTTATCCCCATATTTAGGAGGCTGAGACAGGAGGATCGCATGTTCGAGGCCAGTCTCACCAATTTAGCAAGGCCCTCAGCAAGTTAGTACGACCCTGTTTCAAAATAAAAAATAAAAGAGGCCCAGCATGGTGGCATGGCAGAGCATGCCTGTAATCCCAATACTTGGGAGACTGAGACGGGAAGATTGCAGGTTCTAGGCTAGCTCAGCAACTTAGTGAGACCCTCAGCAACTTAGTGAGACCCTGTTTCAAAATAAAAAATAAAATAGGGCTGGGGGTGTGGTTTGGAGGTACAGCACCCCTGGGTCAATCCCCAGTACCAAAAATAAAATAAAATAAAAGGAGCTGGGGGTGTAGCTTGGAGGTAGAATGCCCCTGGGTTCAATCCGAAGGAAAGAAAGAAAGGAAAGGAAAGGAAAGGAAGGGAAGGGAAGGGAAGGGAAGGGAAGGGAAGGGAAGGGAAGGAAAGGAAAGGAAAGGAAAGGAAAGGAAAGGAAAGGAAAGGAAAGGAAGGAAGAGAAAGAGAAAGAGAAAGAGGAAAAGAAAAATGAATCCCCTACCTGGGGATGGCATGATCATACAGCAAGGTTGTAGTACATAAGCTCAATATACAAAAATCAATTACATTTCTATGTACTAGCAACAAACATATAGATTCTAAAATTAAAAACACAATACCACTTAAAATAGTTCCAGCAAAATGAGATACATAGGTGTAAATCTAATAAAACGAGTACAGAACTTATATGATGGAACCTAAAAGATGCTGATGAAAAAAATCCTAAGAACAGAGACATGTTCATAGATTGGAAGACAATATAGAAAGGATGTTAATTCTCTTCAAATGATAATTTGAGATTTCATTAAATTCTTGTCAAAATCCCAGAAAGATTTTTTTCTTGTAGATACAGGCATGATTATTCTAAACTTTATTGGAAAGACAAAGGAACTAGTATAACTAAAACCATTTTTCAAAAAGGTGAAAGGAATTGGTTTGCCCAATTTCAAAACTTACTCTATAGCTACACTATACATAATCAAAGACTATATGGTGTTGAAGAGGAAGGCTATATAGTAATCAAGACAATGTACATGGTATTGGCAAAAGAGCAGACACATAAGTCAATAAAACAGAACAGAGAAATAGACTCAAATGAATAAATCCAACCAAAGGGAAAAACAATTCGTGGAGGAAAGACAGCCTTTTCAACAAATAGTGCTGAAGCAACGGGTCATTTGTGAGCCAAATAACGAACCTCAACCTAAACCTCACACCCTATACAAAAATTAACTCAAAGTGGATCACTGAAGCCAGGCGTGGTGACTCACGGCTGTAATCCCAGTACTTGGGAGGCTGAGACAGGAGGTTCACAGGTTCTAGATCAGCCTCAACAATTTATTCAGGCCCTCAGCAACTTAATGAGACCCTGTTTAAAACACACACACACACACACACACTAAAATAGGGCTGGGAGTGTAGCTCAGAGGTAGAATGCCCCTGGGTTCAATCCCCAGCACCAAAAAAAAAAACACTAAAAAATGTAAAATATAAAATTATAAAATATTTTTCAGAAATAGAAAATCTTCAGAATCTAGGACTAGGCAAAGAATTCTTAAACTTGCCACCAATGGAACCAGCGTAGGTGTCCATCAACAGACGAATGGATTGCAAAATTATAGGATATGCACACAATGGAATTCTACTCAGCAATAAAGAACAAAATTATGTCACTTGCAGGAAAATGGATGGACCTGGAGAACATTATGTTAAGTGAGATTAGCCAGTCACAGAAAGTGAAGGGTCCTATGTTTTCTCTCATATGCAGAAGCTAGGGAGTAATCGGGATACAGAGGGACTCCAGATAATGGAGGAGAAACCCCAGTGGATCGAGGGAGGTGGTCTAGGGGAGGGTGGGGAAGGGAGAGGGAGAATCAATGAAGGAAATGCTTCCATGGGCGTTATATACATACGTGAGAATACCAATGCTAATCTCAGTGTCAGTATGGGGAAGGGGGAGCGGGGGAGGGAGCCGGTGGAAAGCCCACCAAATGCTGTGTGCATGTGTCACTATCACTATGAACTACATTATGATGTGAGTCTACAAGACTATACTGCACCAATGAAAGTATAAAAAAACTTGCCACCAAAACCAAAATCTATTTCTAGGAAAAACTGGACTTTATCTAAACTTTTGCTCTGCAAAACCTGTTAAGAGAATAAAAAGATAAGCTACAGAGTGGGAAATTATATTTCTAAACCACATATCTGACACAAAAGTACAGTATCTAGAATATATAAAGAACTCTCAAAACACAATATACGAACAAAAATCCAATTCGAGCATAAGCAAAAGACATGAGATATTTTGCTACAGGGGATTACAGATGGCACAAAGGCACATGAGAAGCGTCAGATACCAGGCTGGGGAGGCTCAGTGGTACCTCATGCCCAGCATGCACAGGGGCTGGGGTCAATCCTCAGCAACACTCACACATGCAGAGGTAAGATACATTAGCCATTAGGAACCGCAAATGAAAGCCACGATAAGATAACACTACATGCATTTAGAATAGCTAAAATAAAAATTAGTGACAAGTCAAAAAAGCCAGTCTGGAAAGTCTACATCCCATATAACTCTAATTATACAGCATTTTTTTAATGGTAGAAGAGATCGAACCCAGGGCTATTGTACTTCTGAGCTATACCCCCAGCCCTATTTTTTTTATTTTGAAACAGGGTTTCACTAAGTTGCGGGAGGTCTCACTAAATTGCTAAATCCTTCTGCTTCAGCCTCCCAAGTACTGGGATTACAGGTGTGCACCACCATGCCCAGCTTTAACTATATAATATTCTAGAAAAGGAAACTGTGACAACAGTAAAAGGATCAGTAGTTGCAGGGATTAGAGGGGAGGGAAGGATGAACAGGCAGAGCACAGGGCATTTCTAGGGCAGTGAAACTATTCTGTATGAAACGATAATGATGGGTACCATTATATATTTCTCAAAACCCATAGACTGTACCAAGCATGAACCTACTGTAAAAGGCGGACTTTAGGTGGTGTTGATGTGTTGTAGGTTTGATTGTAACAGATACCACTCCAGTGTAGGGTACTGATAGTGGAGGAGACTATGTATATGTGGGAACAAGGGTATATGAGAAATCTCTGTACCTTCTTAATTTTCTTGTGAATCTAAAACTGCTCTTAAAAATAGTCTTTTTATTCTTCAGAAATGACAAAACTAAATGCTGGCAAGGATGCAGAAACTGGATCACCCTTGTATTTCTGGTGGGAATGTAAAATGGGGTGACCACTTTGTAAAATCATTTTGGCAGTTTCTTTAAAAATTAAATATACAACCACCCAGCCATTGCTGTCCCAGGCATATATTCAAAAAAAAAAGATGACTTAACATCCACACAAAAACCTGTAGCATTTATAGCAGTTTTATTTGTAATAGCCAAAATTGAAAACAACCCAGATGTCCTTCAACAAATGAAAGTTAAAGAAATGGTGGTACATTGTACCATGGAGTACTAGTCACCAATAAAAAGGAAAAAAAAGGAAAAACTACTGACACACACAATAGCATAGATAAATGTACAAAGTATTGTGCTGAGGGTAGAAGGGAACCAGGCCCAAAAGGTTCCACACTGTAAGGTTCTATTAATAGAACATTTTTACATGACAAAATTATAGAAACAGAGAGCATATTAATAGTTGTCAGAGGATAAACAGGAGGTGAAAGCAAAAGGAAAATGGATGTGGCTACATAAATGCAACTTGACGTAGGGATTCTTGAGAAATGTTTTGTTACTTCACTGTATCATGTCAATACCCAGCTCGCACTGCTGTGCCACACATAGTCTTGCAAGATGTTACCACTGGGGGACACTGAGTCAAGGGGCCATGCATTATTTCTTATAACTTCATGGGAATTCACAACTATCTCAAAATAAAATTTGTATTAAAAATCTAAATTAAATGAGCCTATTGTTACATGGAAGACAGCATTTGTTGCCAATCATAAAAGTTAAGCTTTTGAGCAAAAATTAGAATTTTGGGAGATTTATTTCTGTCACTGTGAGCCTAACCTACTTCCTAAGACTTACTGAATTTTTTAATGAGATCAGTAGTGATATTAACAAATGTTTTATTCTTTCTTTCTTTATTTAATGTATGTGTGTTGAACCCGGGGGTTACTTTACCACTGAGCTACATCTCCAGTCCTTTTTATTTTTTATTTTGAGACAGGCTCTTGCTAAATTCTGAGGCTGGCTTCCAACTTTTGATCCTCCTGCCTCTGCCTCCTGAGTAGCTGAGATCACAGGCGTGCTAATGCTGTGAACTGTATAATGAAATGTGTCAAAAGTTGTAAGAGCTGCACAACTCAGTGAAACAATATTTTCTGAATGTCAGCGTAGACCAGTGGATTTTACTGGACGGAGTACAAGTGTTCAATATGACTTCCGATTCCGATTCCAACTAACCTTTAAAAAATTACCGTTTGTCAAATTTGCAAATAGAATATAAATCATCACCTATCTTTTTGCTAAATTTTGTTTGGGCACATATAGTTATTTTCAGTAAAAAATTCTGTTAGCACGTAATGGGATTATTCTTTTTAATGATTAATAAATACACAGTTTAAAATTTTCCCAGTCTGGGTTTCTAATAAGGCAAATACTGATCGATGGCACTCTCTTAAGCAAAAGCTCTTTGAGGTCTTTAGCAATTTTGAAAAGTGTAAAGGCTCATGAGATCTGAAACTTTGAGAACTGCTACTACTACTGCTGCTAGTTGAAAGCGTTCTTCTCGACTATAGAATAAGCTCAAACAAATACTAAACTAAGCGTGAGTGGCCAAAGGATTATGTAAGAAAACAAGAAGGTCACCAGTTCTAGAAAGAAGTGTCTGTCAAGGGCTGAGGGGATCTGTCCCACTGTCCCTCCTGCCCTGGGACAGGACAGCACTGAGACTGCTGCGGCCCCACATGGTGTTTCTGCGGGCCTCCAGGACTCACCTGTGAGGCCACTGTGCTGGACGCCCAGCTAGAAGGACCAGTAATTTGGAAAGCTGTCTCTAATGGTTGCTCTCGTTTTATCAACACTCTTAGACTTCCGGAGGAGCCTGAATTGCTTCCTCTTTTTGAGGGAGAGAGAGATTTTGCCAATTTGACTTTTACCTAAAAATAGTGATTTATAGTCCATTCAGCTACTTATGCAGAAGAACCATTTTTAGAAGAGCGAGATGTGGCTGAGGAACAGCTGAGGTGAGATCCATGGCGAAGAGTCCTTTTAAATTTCGTTTGCTGGCCATATCGTCGAGTTAATCTTCAAAAAGCATGTTGCTGAAAGGGGAAAGAACAGCTGATGACTTCACTTCTTTTTTTTGCGGTACCGGGGATTGAACGCAGGGGCGTTCTACCTCCGCGCTACACCCCCAGCCCTATTTTTTTATACTTTATTTTGAAACCGGGTCTCACGAAGTTACGGAGGGCCTCACTAAGTAGAGAGAGAGAGAGAGAGAGGAGAGAGAGAGAGACAGGGAAAGAGAGAGAGAGAGAGAGAGAGAGAGCGCTGAGGCTGGCCGTGAACCTGGATCCTCCAGTCTCTGCCTCCCAAAGTACTGGGATTACAAGCGTGCGCCACCATGCCCGGCTTGATGACTTTACTTCTAAATTTAAAACCTGCCATCTAAGTGCATCACAATGAAACGGTCTGATTTTTAAATGAAGTCCCGGCAGCAGTCTCCTGGCATCCCTCTCAGCTGGCAAGGGCTCCCGCTCAGTCCCAGGAAGGTGCCCTGGCCGGCCGGGCTGACGTAACTCCCATGCTAAGGGAGGGAGTGAGGGTTGGCACAGGCGCTAGCCTCAGAAAGGAGGTCATTCTGACTTCAGACCTAGCCTACATCGGGGGTCTGGGATCAGTGAATTAGCTGGAGAAATGCTGAGACTAAGGAACACGTAGGTTGATTCCTGTCCTCGGGAATGTGTTTACATGACCCAGAGACAAAACAGTTCTGTCATATTATGGTGTGTGTGTGTGTGTGTGTGTGTGTGTGTGTGTGTGTGTGTTTCCTTTATTATAGTAGCAATTTTCAGAGACTAATTTGAATGAAATAGAACTGGAAGAATATTTCATGTGTGTGGTACTGGGGATTGAACCCATTCTACCTCTGAGCTACTCCCTCAGCTCTATTTTATTTTGAAACAGGGCCTCACTAAGTTGTGGAGGCTGGCCTCAAACCTGCAATCCTCCTGTCTCAGCCTCCCAAGTACTGGGATTACAAGAGTGCACCACCATACCTGGCAGAACTGGTAGAATTTTAAAATTTCATTTTTAAGTAATGTTCAGGTTTATGCCATTTTCTTTGTGCTCTTTCGTAAGAACATGCACCTTCCTGTGGCGTTCGGTGCTCTCTGCCACTGGGGTAGAGCATACATGTTAGGGTGCCTTGCTGCTCTGCCCTTCAAAACAAAGGCTCTCGTGCAAGAAATGCTGTCCCTTGGAGGCTGCTGTCCTGCCCGATTTATGCCCCCTCCTGGGGCAGCTCCATGCTTGTACTCAGTTGATGAGCTGGGTGCAAAGGCCTGGTCCCTTCCCTCAAGTCAGGACCTGGCTCAGGAGCCATCCCCGCTCCAGAGCGTCCGTCAGGCTGGGCTGAGGCTCACCACACCTGCATCACATGCCAACCTCACCCCTGCCCAGTCCAGTTGCCCTCGCTCCATCACAGGTGCTCCCAAGAGCACGCCATGAAACCACCCGCACCTGAACAGCCACCTCAGGATCTGGCACCCAGGGACCCGCCTGAGACAGGGCAGTTCCAAAAGCCCATAGCCACGGGGCATGGTGGCCCAGGCCTGTAATCCCAGTACTTGGGAGGCTGAGAGGGGAGGATTGCAGGTTCAAGGCCAGCCTCAGCAACTTAGTGAGACCCTGTTTCAAAATAAAAACATAAAATAGGTCCGGGGATATAGCTCAAAGTTTGTAGAATGCCCCTGGGTTCAATCCCCAGTACCAAAAAAAGAAAAAAAAACCTTTAAATTCTCTATTTAAATGTCTTATTGTCTTAGAGTTAGTTACCTCATATGAAGCTAGAATTAGCAGAAACTATCTTATTGGAAAAGCTTCCCCAAACATAGCTGTGCCTCTTCCCTAGAGACCTGAGTTCAGCTACCACTACAAGACCTTTAGAATAAAACACTCATGAGCCATCTCTCCCCTTTACCAGGAAGGTGGAAGTGTGCAGGCAAAATCAGTTGTCTTTCTGGAGGGTTACAGACCACTCACACCCTAGAAAATGCACAAGCATACACAATTGTGGGTACAGTTCCAGGAGCATAATTAACTCCCCCAACATGGACTCCAATTCCAGAATTGTCAATTAATAATGGTGATAGGAATTCATAGTCTCAAATCAGTTGTCCCAGCAAAGGAAACAAAAAGAAGGTTAAAAATAGCATGTAGAAAGTTCTAATTCTTCTCCATAACAATTTCATCAATGGTATTTTGTTTTGTTTACAGTATTGGAGATTCAACCCAGGGGCATTCTACCTCTGAGCTACGCCCCAGCCCTATTTTATTTTATTTTATTTTTTTAGCTTGAAATAGGCTCTCACTAAGTTGCTGAGGGCCTCACTAAGTTACTGAGGGTCTTGCTAAGTTGCTGAGACTGACCTCAAACCTGCAATCCTCCTGTCTCAACCTCCCAAGTACTGGGATTACAGGCCTGGGCCACCATGCCTGGCCATCGATAGGTTATGAATATCCAACTCGAAGACTCAACTTACATTTTCCAGACTCATGTCTGCTGTATTTGAACTTGTCCTTTGGCGGTATTTCTTCCTGGTACAGTAGACACTGACAAGGGTGACTATGAGCATCAGGCCAAACACAGCAGCAGTGGAAGAAGCGGCAATGACGATGGTGTCCCGGGACGAGCCTCTCTTCTCACACCTGTCTCCCGTGTACCACCAGCCTTCCCCTGAGGGGCACCTACATGTCGGGACATGACTTGGAGTTATACACTGACAATTAACTCTGCAACTCTTCACCATCAAAGGTGTCAATCACCTTTCATCTATTTTTTGTTTTGTTTTTGTTTTTTGGTACTAGGAATTGAACCCAGGGGTATTCTACCTCTGGGCTACACCCCCAGCCCTATTTTATTTTTATTTTTTTAATTATGAAACAGGGTCTTACTAAGTTGCTGCAGGCCTCACTAAATTGCTGAGACTAACCTCGAACCTGCCATCCTCCTGTCTCAGCCTCCCCAATTCTAGGATTACAGAAGTGCGCCACCATGCCTGGCTCACCGTTAGTCTATCTGTAAATCATTGACATAGGGACTATTTCACCCACACTGGACTGCAGGGCGATGTTAGCCTGGCACCAAGAGGCCAGGCAAGAGCAAAGCAAAGGAAGAACGCAATGACTCCTACTCTGATACTAAAGCAGAAACTCCAAGGTAGGAAAGGGAGGTAGCACAGGCAATAAAGTTTAGATCTCCACCTTCTACCTTTACACGATGGCGGAGGTCTTTTCAGAACTTCAGGATCTTCACATAGAAAATGGGCACATTGTACTTAAAAGGACCAGACTGAGGCGAGGACTAATAAGATACATAACTTGTAAGGACTATTTTTAGGCAATTAGAATGTAATGTGCTACTTTCCCAAAATAATTTCATTGTCCTGATGTCTATCTTATGTTCTGAATGGAGTGCCAAAAAACCCAAGTATTCTGCGAGTGGCTTTGAGACGACAGTTGACCAATTTCATTCATATGAACTATCAGCATTTAATCCTACACTATGACAATAAAGTTTCCAACAAGAGAATGGGGAGAAATCTCCCAAGTGGCCCCTTACCTGCACTCAGCTCTGTTGTCTCGGACAATGCAGACACCGTCGTTCTCACACGTGACCTTTGAGCAAAGGTCACTGGTGTCAGAGGTCGGGACTGGCTCGACCTCTGGTTGTGTAGAATTGAGGTGAGATATGTCTAAGGAGAGCAGGAGAAGAGCATGGTGGAAATAAGTGTGTGCCTGAATAACCATTGGATCTTTAGGTTTCAAAATAGAAGGTGTTGTGTTTTCAGGCTTGTGAGATCTTTAGATTTTGTTTGGTTTGGTACTGGAGATTGGACCCAGGAGTGTTCTACTTCCAAGCTACACCCCAGCCCTATTTTATTTTTTGTATTGGAACAGGGTTTCACTAAGTTGCTGAGAGTCTCACTAAACTGCTGAAACTAACGTTGAACCTGCAATCCTCCTGTTTCAGCCTCCCAAGTACTGGGATTATAGGTGTGCACCACCAGGCCTGGCCAGAAATTGAGATAATCTTATACATGGTCCAGCAACATTCATTGGCGTAAAATAAGAAATAGGCAAAGAGAAGCTGGACCCAGCTGCTGGGGCTACAATTTAGCCACATGATTGCCTGGGCTGTTGAAGCTCTGAGGGCCACGAGCCCTTGATACCAACCCTCTAAAGACAGGTATGAAAATCAGAGCTCAAAAGTGTAAAACAAGCCAGGCATTGTGACAAATGTCTGCAGTCTCAGTACTTGGGAGGCTGAGACAGGAGGATCGCAGGTTCAAGCACAGCAACTTAGCAAGACTCTCAGCAACCTATCGAGACCATGTTTCAAAATTAAATAAACAAATAAACAAATGGATGGCTCAGGGGATAGCTCAGAGGTAGAATGAACCTGGGTTCAATCCCTAGTACCACAAAAAAAGAAAGAAAAAAAGTAAAACAAGTAAGGACTTTGCCTAAAGTCACGGGTCTCTCGCTTGGTAAGATGGCGGAGGTATCAAGCAAGACTTCTGGCGCTCTGACAACCAGTGCCAAGTTCTTTATTTTTTGTTGCTTTTGACCCAAATAGGACCAAAGAGAGTTGATATGTGACTTTTTCTCTGCTGCACAAAATGTTTTCTCTTTACAAGAGTCATTTCTGAATAACTTTTTCCAAGAAGTATAATATAGATTTTCTCTAATGGACATTGGAGTCAAAATTTCATGGGTTCTAATGGCACCTCCTCTCATCAGAGCAAAGATTCTGATTTACTGTGATACAAGTGAGTTTTTCATGGTAGATGAGTTAATTCTACCACATAAAACAGAAACCACAAGAACTGCTGGAAAACAATTTATTGTCTGCCATGAATAAGAAATTTCAAAAGATAATATACTAATGTTATTACTACCGAAATATTCATTTGCCCATATGCGTGTATCTGAATCAGATGATAAGACAGCCCATCTGCAGTTTAATTCCATGTGCTTCTGTGATATTTTTATTTCTCAAATCATAAAGTAGAATCCTAGGGAATATTAGCTATATTTTAACTTCTTTTTTTTTTCTGGTACTGGGGATTAAACCCAGGGGCATTCTACCTCTGAGCTATACCCCTGGCTGTATTTTTTACTTTTATTTTGAAACAGGGTCTTACTAGGTTGATGAGAGTCTCACTATTTTTTGAGGCTGTCCTCAAACCTGCGATCCTCCTGTCTCAGCCTCCCAAGTACTGGGATTATAGGTGTGTGCCACCATGCCCGGCTTATATTTTTACTTATTTCTAAGGAAATTATCCAGCCTAAAGGTTTCTACCATTGCTCCATGTGGTAGTAATTAAATATTTTTATCCTGGAACTTTTTTGTCTCAAATTAAACTATTTTCATATTGTTAATGATTCATTCCAAAAAAAATACCCTCACTCATGTTCATTTCCTCCCACATCTTATAATAGACCCAAAAATGAAACCCAGAAGAACACAGTAAATAACCAATGGCCACAAAAAAATACTAGCTTAAATAAAACTACTTTTATGGACATACCTTCCACTGTCACTAGGATATAAACATCATTTCCTTTTATGAAATCTCTGCTTCTCAGCCTCTCCTGCGTTATAAAGGCACTGGTCCCATAGCCGCGACTTCTGTAAAACTGAGTTCCATTAGGGAAAAAAACCTCTGTTCCCACTTTAGAAGGCCTGTCCCAAAAATAGTTTCCATTATCTGAAAAAGCAATTTATATTAATGGATTTTGCTTAGCATCATCGTAGCTGTTGGTGGTAGGAAAGAACAGGTGATGTGAAACACAATTAGGAGAAAGCCCCAAATAATTAAATGATGCTATTGACCTGTGATGTATTCTCTGGCGAATCACTGGTACTTGCTCATTTATACTGTCCTAAAGGAAATGAGATTGCCTGGCAGGGAGGACCGTGCTCTACACTATGAGCGGAGAGGTACCAGAAATTCCCGAGGTGGGACTATTATACCCATACTGACAGGCAGGTACACAAATCCTTCGGGCTGTTAGAATCGTGCCTTGTAGTGGCCTTCTGAGTTACAGGTAGTCCTTTCAGCCGAGTTAGAGCAAGAGGTCGCAGAGAGGTTTTAATGTGAGCACAGGACAGCTTATCTCATTAACTGAATTATTGACCTAACAGAGTAAAGCCCTGCAGGAGTAGAAGACAGCAAGAAGCACTGCTTCTGGGAAAGGTAATGAGCCACCCAACCCTGAGCCATTGTCAGTGTCATTCAAGGAGAAAAATTTTGGAAAAAAGTGAAAAAATTCTGAATGTCAGATCCCTACAATCCCCTTCATGGATATTTTTTCTATCCTATTAAGTCACTTTTTGTTTTATGTCACTTTGGTCCATCCTTTTCATTTATAAAATTCGGATTTGACAAGAATATTCAACTTGCCATAATTCTATTTTTTCCTTTATTAGGTTCTCAGAGACAAAGGATTATTGAAATTAGAAGTGCAGTCATTGCTTTCTGTTCCTTTCTGAGACTGGAAAGATGGGGCATGATGTCACCGTTGGCAAGTCCTTCAGATCCCTTAATAAAAAGTTAGAATCCACTTCCACAGCCTTCCCACCAAAACTCAAGTACACCTGCCCAAGATCTACCTTCTGACCAAATCCACCTCCGTTCCAAGAGCTGAAGTGTTTCTGACAATCGCAGCGGCATGACCAAGGCAGTATGGCTTAGGGGAACTTAGCATTCGAGAGACTTTACAAACCAGGCCCTTCCAACAGCTTACACACTTGATCTGCACTAGTTCACATAACAAATCTGCAGGATAATTATTACAACCCTGATTTTACAGCCAAGGACACTGAGACTCCAAGAGGTCATTTGCTCAAGGTCACATAGCAAATGAGAAGCAAAACCCAGGCATATCAGACTATAAGACCAGCACTCCTTGAACAACGCTGGGAATCAGGGAACTGATCCCCAGGAACACAGTCAATAACGTCTCTATTTGTCCCAGTCTTTGCTGACATTCCTGCTCATCTCCTGCTTTGGAGACTCTCCTCAACTGTAGAAACCTTCTCCCTAAATATCATCTGTTAACATTTGGGGCTCAAAATCCCCTCAGTAACCAACTGTGCAATCTCTCATTCCCAAATCATCTGTCCCTCCTAGAGCAGCGATCGTGTATTAGCAATAAAGAAAATGAGTCACGAACCGGTGGTCATAAATGGGTCTGTAGTTACACTCCGCTGGTTGGACATACGCTGCCGAATGTCAGGATTTTGATCCAAGAGTGTCATCGTGGCTTGCTGCCAAGGACACGGCCACTGTAATTGATCATCATTGGCTCCAGAGATCAAGTGGAAATATATCCCGGCATTAGTCAAAGATTGTAGATCCAAGTAAATCTGAAAAGCATAACCTTTGGAGGAATAAAATGGAGGGCTATATAGAGCTCCATTTTGGCTGTCAATGATCTGTGTGAAATTCCTTATTTGCCAGATGTGATGAGGGCACCGTGTTTCAGAAAGATTGATGTCATCAATCGACAGACCACCCAACGATGCACCAGAGCCTCGCAGTCCTTCAAATGCCACTCTAAATTTGTTGGTCACTTGCAATGTTACATAGTAAAGTTGCCAGCTCCCAACGGGTACGTCTGCAAAAAGAATCATTATTTCAAAGAAGGCAAAGGACCATGACTCACATGCAAACCAACATTAAAGGTCTAACCTCCATGAACAAATGAACGTCCAAGAACTATTGATTCCTACAGGTCTGGGGTATGGTTTTCTCACTTCTCCAGCCCAGGATCATTTACTTCAAGGTGCTTGCATGGGGTCACACTATACAGCTGGAATATCCGAATGCTTCTATTGTTGTTTCTCAGATAGGTCACCCTTTCCCAGAGATGGGCAAGCAAGCAATCACGTGTGATTCATGAGTACTCCATGCCCTACTGATGAGTTACCTGCCATTCCTTTCTCTTTCTTTCTTTCTTTTTTTTTTGGTATTGAGAGTTAAACCCAGGGACCTTCTACCTCCAAGCTATACCCCCTGCCCTTTTTATTTTTATTATTTTTATTTTGAAACAGGGTCTTGCTAGGATGATGAGAGTCTCACTACTTGCTGAGGCTGTCCTCAAACCTGCAATCCTCCTGTCTCAGCCTTCAAAGTACTGGGATTCCAGATGAGCGCCACTGCACCCGGCTTTACCTACCATTCTATATTAGTTAACAGTCAAGGAGTCCAATATTTTTTTTTCTTGCGGTACCGGGGATTGAACCCGGGGTGTTCTACCTCCGCGCTACACCCCCGGCCCTATTTTTTATACTTTATTTTGAAACCGGGCGGGTCTCACGAAGTTGCGGAGGGCCTCACTAAGTCGCTGAGGCTGGCCGCGAACCCGGATCCTCCGGTCTCCGCCTCCCAAGTACTGGGATTACAAGCCTGTGCCACCACACCCAGCCTAGGAGTCCAATATTTAACACCTGTGCCCATGATTCTGTTATATTCAGCCAAAGCCTTATCTGATATATTTATAGTTTCATTGGAATACTTCCCTCACATGCACAATGTTCAACAACTTTTTAGCAGTATCAAACAGGGATCTACCAAGCCCTAGAAGGTCACATCCTACAATTTACTCCTCAGATCATTTACTAGTGAGTCAACTTTATAAGTATTCATCTGATATTTGGTGTCACCTCTTTCTCCCAACCTGTTCTCAACTATGATCCTATACTCCTAGCTAGCAACACATGATATGTCACTTTATTTTTTTTATTTATTTTTTTTTTTTTTTTGCGGTACCAGGGATTGAACCCAGGGGTGTTCTACCTCCGCGCTACGCCACTGACTCTATTTTTTATACTTTATTTTGAAACCGGGTCTCACGAAGTTGCGGAGGGCCTCACTAAGTAGAGAGAGAGAGAGACAGACAGACAGACAGACAGACAGACAGCGAGAGAGCTGAGGCTGGCCGCGAACCCGGATCCTCTGGTCTCCGCCTCCCAAAGTACTGGGATTACAAGCGTGCACCACCACGCCCAGCAATATGTCACTTTATATTATTTTGTTATATCACATACTCCAAAGAAGAAGCAGTACACTAAAACTCTTCAGAAGCCCCCAGGTGGACAACAGCTGAGGAATTCATGTCACACTTGTAGTCAACACAATGACTTAAAACTTAAATATGCTGGGAACTGTGGCACACACCTGGAATCCCAGTATTTGGGAGGCTGAGACAAGAGAATCTCAGGTTCATGGCCAGATTCGGCAACTTTGTGAGGCCCTGTCTCAACTTAGTGAATCCCTATTTCCAAATAAAAAATGAAATAGGGCTGGGGTGTAGCTCGGAGGTAAAATGCCTCTGGGTTCAATCCCCAGTACCACACACACAAAAAAAACCCCTTAAATATATCAATACTTAATGAGAAACAATTAAGTTTAGATTGAATTAAAACCTTTCATGAAAGTTTTTACTTCATTATTATCAGTACTATCAATTTAATTTATGGACTTCTTTCATGCCTTTTGTGTTGTGAGTCTACCAATGATACACTCACAGATTGCTAATGAGAAGGTTCTCCCTTCCAAGCCTGGACAATGATATATACATGGATTAGTATTAGTATTCATACATGATACTTTTATATAAGGATTTTCATATGTATATCCATATGAAAATGTATACATATCATAATGCATATTCATATGTGATATATATCCATACATATATTCATAATGTATATTCATATGTGATATATATCCATATATCACATATAATTCCATATTTAATGCATATGCAGAATGTGCACGTATTCTTGGTGAGATTAAGAACCTCACTGCTCATCATAGGTGTTCGCAAAGAAAAATAGCATCCGTATTTCAGATTGCACCTCATTGCTAAACAGAGAGGAAAAATGGCATGATGCACAGCATAATGTGGATCCATCTTATAATCGCTTTTGCTCAGTTCATCTAACCAAGAGCATTATGTAGAGCAGACAGTGATGCGTTTGCATACCTCCCTTCCCCAGGGAACCTCTTAGCCATCCGCTTTAATAGGTGGTCCACTCGGCCCATCCCTCTGACACATGATTGGTATGAAGGATGAGCGTCCACTTCCCGCTCAGTAACCCAACAGTTACATTTAGTCCAAGTCATAACAATCAGAGTCCTTGATGGGATTGATTTTTTAAGCTAGAGATTAGAAAGAGTCCCTTTTCCACTTGATGACATATTTGGTACAAGGTAAGCTGGGAAGCTAAACAGCCAAAGAAGCAGTCTATGAACAAGGCCTTTCTGAGATGAAACACCAGGTCCCCAGCAAGGATGAGGGACAGGTCCAGTCCTCGCTGTCGCCAGTTCCTCCCTCGTCCATTTCATACTTCCCTCACAGTGAGCTAGTAACCCTTCCCCTTTTGCCAAAGCTCCTTCACATTGTATCTTTATTCTTTGCCAAAAACTGAACTCCACAATTCCAGAGACTGAGCTGTCTCATAACCAAGTGTCGCATAATATAGCACACAAAGGACCCTCATGTTAGTGTCCTTATAAAACAAGAAGGAACAAGTTCTACTTGAAAAGTAATGAATCAAGCCCCTGCTCTGTTCCAAGTTGTTGCATTAAGACAATAAACGGCCTCACTCTGAGCCCCAATAGGAGTGTCGCCATTGTACCTTTTATTTGTTCCACAAGGGTTAAACTACCACTCTCGTCGCCTGCAGAATACTCCCTGACGTAGATGTTCAGTTGGTCATCTTCACTTCCACTGTTATACAAATAAAATTCCAAGCACTGAAATCCTCTTTTAGGGTATATTGTCCTACTTTCCAGCATTGCCGTGGCCCCCGCATTCACAGAGCTACGGTCAAAATGCATGAAGAAACCAGAACCTGGAAGAGAATAAAAAAAGAATTGAGAGAAAACGGACTCTGGGTAGAAAAACAGTGGTGGGAAAATCTTTACACAGGTCTAACTAACAACAATACATAAGTCACAAGGTAGAAACTTCAGGAACCTGAGCTACATACCTAGTGCTTAGAGCAGCTAAGGGATTGACATCATAGAATAAAGCTCAAATCTATGATTTGTAAAAGGCTTATTTACAATAAAGGGAGTTTGCTTGTGGGCACTGATCTCTGCTTACTTTCATTTGTTATGAGCTGTACAATTATAGTAACCTTAAGTATTACATGCTAATTTTAAAAATCCAATGCCATGGCGTCATGCCTAAGCAAAGGGCCAAAAGGCAGATTCTGGTCGAGCTGTGAGTGAGTAGGGACAGCCACCATCAGTAAAACACAAGCAGCTGTCCCTGCGCTGAGGACATGCAGGAAGGAAATGAAAACCAAGTCCAAAGAAGAGCTTGAAACCTGGGTACATAGAAAGCCACAACATCTGTGTGTCCCCAGGCTAATTTAAGGTGCTGTTGTTAAGTCCTTCTGGAGAAGTGAGCCTGCTGTGTGCATGCAGAAGAGAGAGGAGAGAGAGAGAGAGAGAGAGAGAGAGAGATGAAAGGAGGAAAGAGAGAAGAGAGAGAAAGAGAGACCTGGCTGACCTGCCTTTTTTTTTTTCAGTACTGGGGATCGAACCCTGGGACATTCTACCTTCTATACCCCCAACCCTATTTTATTATTTATTTTGAAACAGGGTCTCACTAAGTTGCTGAGGGTCTCAACAGGTTGCTGAAGACTATTCTCGAACCTGTGATCCTCCTATCTCAGCTTTCCAAGTACTGGGGTTATAGGTATGCACCACCATGCCTGGCCTGCCCTTTTTTTTTTTCCAATGCTTTCTAAATTCTTAAGCTTTAAAGTGATGAAGGAAGGAAGGAAAGAAGGGAGGGAGAGAGGGAGGGAGAGAGGGAGGGAGAGAGAGGGAGGGAGGGAGGGAGAGGGAGGGAGGGAAAGAGGGAGAAAGGGAGGGAGGGGAGAGAAAGGAGAAAAGAATTCAACTTCCAGAAGACATTAGAAGTATAGCAACCATCAGGTGAGGTCCACATTTAAATGTTCAAAAATGATCTTCACAATGAAAAAGTGGAGAGTCCTAATGACTGGGCTCACGAATTTCAGAAGTCACTCCCAGTTCTCTGCTCCCGTTACTTGCAAGTCATCTCTAACGGGAGTCAGCGCTAGTGATTCTGGTGATCCATTTTCTTTGCCTTATTTCAAGTATTTACTCAGTTCCCACTACATGCAGGTGCTATGGTCTGAGTGTGGCCTCCAAAGTCCATGTGTCGGAAACAACTTTCAAGTGCATATGTCGATGGCATTTGGAGGGGAAGCCTCTGGGAGGTAATCGGGCTATATGAAGTCTTCAGAGTGGGGCCCCATCATGGCATGAGTGGCTTTGTGAACAGAAGAGAGACCTGAGCTAGCACGCTTGCCCTGACTCATCCTGCGACAGACGCCCTCTGCCACGCAGCGAGAAGGCCCTGGCCAGCTGCTGGCTCCACACTCTGACTCCAGCCTCCAGAAGGTAAGAAAGGAATTCTTTTCCTCATAAATGACCCAGTCTCGAGTACTCAGTACAGCAACAGAAAACAGACCAAGCAGGGTGCAGTGTGTTAAATATGACTATAGTGCAAGAAATTTATGAAAGAGACATTAGGCATCCTTTGTTTCACTACAGATACTAGCTTTCAAAAACAGGAAGAAAACTATTATTGGTCCAGGTTGGGGGATCCTTCTACGGCCCCTGTCCTGGTTTCTTCTTCCCCTATTTCTCCCTTCCTCCCTATCTTCTTTGCTCTGGTGTGTATAGTACAATATCCCTATCCATATGGATTAAAAAAAATAAAAGGAAAGGAAATGCACCTTCTCAGTACTGGAGACCTCACCCCTACGTAGACCATCTGTGCTATCAAGCAGTGGTTGTCAGTTCTAAAGTCTACTTGCACATATTTGCTCTCAGAAGTGAACTAATAGATAGAAATTCGGTACTTGTAGCCAAATGACTACTTAATTCAAAACAAAATTAAAATGGAAAAGGATACTCATCTGAATAAAATTTAATATAGATTTTGCTGTCTTCATTTTAAGTGTTTTTGTAACAGGAACACATAATCGTAAACATATCTAGCTATAATTCTGAAACTGTGTGTTTCATGGCCCAGGGTTTTCTATTAGAAGGAGTCTCTTGTATTCTGTAAACTTCTAGACAACACCACCACCCCTGAGATAAAAGTCCTCCTAGGAGGTGCAGTCCTCTCCTGCTTGGAGCACACCCTGGGAAAGTCCTCACAGAGTCCAGCTCTGATTCCTAGAAAGTAAAACATTCAAAGAGAGTAACCGTGTCCTTCTAGCGCCCAAGGCCTATTTCTCTGTAGCAACCTAATGGATTGTCATTAATAATTCTGATAGAAATGAGAGATAAAATCCCAGCGTTTCACAGCAAAAGGAAAGATGAGCCACTGAGTGTAAAATCTGGAAGTATCTCACTGCTGTTACCTTTGCACTGGCCCATGTTGGAGTGATCGGTCTCTGGCCCCTCAGAAACCTGTGAAACCCGTTGCCAGTCAGCACTATCTTCTGAACTTTGGATCATACCACATATGTTTTCCAGTTCAAAATTGCACGAGTCCATAAAACTCAAGGAAGAGGCTACAAAATTTAAAAAAATTTATGAACACGCATAAACATGATAACCTAAGTTATAAAAACTGAGCTTATCATAGAAGTATGAGAAAGGTTAGCATTACAGGGAACACCTAGTTGATTCTGGGTGATGGTGCATGAAGACCCCTTTCTATCTGCAGAAGTCTTACCAAGAGATTGATTCATTTCGTGGATCTGAATACACAGCTGGCACTAAGGTTTTTTTCCCATCTAATTATCTTTTGGTAGAAACTGAGTCCACACTCCTTGTTGTTCAAATCATTAAGCCACAACCCAAATCATTTGATCCCATTGCTATTACAACCGTATACCTCATTTTAGCTGAAAAGAGGTTTGAATACCAAACTGGTCTATATTTGAATTGGTAACAGTTTCAGAAACCTGCCCTGAGCGTATTCCTACAAAGACTCAAGTTGTTTTTAAGTTCTCAAGGCCAGACTTTATCAGAAGAAAAATGTTACATCCAAGTTGTAGATTGGGATCTGAGCGTTATTCTGCTTTTTTTTTTCTAAAATCAAACTTCTATAATCTTAGAAAACCCAAAATGTCACAGGCCATCATTTCTTGCAGTGGCAGAGGGGGACACCCGTGACTTCATGAACCTGTCACATACAGCAGTTGTACAGGCGATTCAGCTTTAAGAGGTCGTAGTCACTGAAGTCCATGCGTTGGCCGATCACATCCTCAAAGTCTGCGATTCTGGTGACGATTGTTGGCTCCGTTCCGTTTTGGAATGCAGTTTTACTGTAGTGCATCACAGAAGTGTAATCATAGGGGACATTCAGGGAATCAGATACTGTATCATCGTACATTTCAAAATTGTGCTCTTTGCCTAAAAGATACACAAACAATCTTTAATTACTTGATGTTCATAAAACTCAATTTATCTTACTCTACTGTTCACTTAGAAATGGAGACTATAAAGACAGGCGTGGTGGCGCACACTTATAATCCCAGTACTTGGGAGGCTGAGACAGCAGGATCACAGGTTCGCAGCCAGCCTCAGCAACTTAGTGAGGCCTTTTGCAACTTAGTGAGACCTTGCTTCAAAATAAGAGAATAAAATAGGGCTGGGGATGTAACTCGGAGGTAGAATGCCCCTGGGTTCCATCCCCAGTACCACAAAAAAAAAAGGAAGGAAGGAAGGAAGGAAGGAAGGAAGGAAGGAAGAAAGAAAGAAAGAAAGAAAGAAAGAAAGAAAGAAAGAAAGAAAGAAAGGGAGACTATAATGAACTAGAGCAAACTTTTCTACAGCTGATCTATTGTATTTCAAGTGTTCTACATATACTTATTTTATTTTATTTTGAAATTTCAGTGCATTCTCAGCTCATGCTGCTTTATTGCTAAATATATATAGTCATATACTTATTTTAGAATATAATATTCACATTTAGAATTATGATTCCAGCAGTTACGCTAAACATATCTAAGATTCTATTACAGCTCAGGGTTGGAATATGAGCTTTGGATCTAAGGCTTTAAAAACTGCTAATGGAAAGGAGAGTTCTAGAAAGTGTTCAGGAAACAGTCAGGGTCATGGGCCAGGGCTGGTGGAAGTCTGAAGTCATCCACAGCAAAAGGAGATGAAAGTAAGAGGACGTTGTGATGGGGTCACAGATGGAACCTGGGAACAGACAAGAGTCACTAGACAGGATTGATTTAGTCAGGAATTTCATGGTTATTGGAATACTTATAGATGTATTTAAATTATGGTGAGTATAATTAATAAGTTATCATATATCTTTAAATTGTTAAAAGTAATTTCAAATGTCTCTCCCTGAAAATGCTAAGTGAGGTGATAGACATGCTAATTAGTCTGGTTTGGTTGTTGTTGTTGTGTGTATGTGCGTGTGTGCGCGCGTGTGTGTGTGTGTATGTGTGTGTGTGTGTGTGTTACTGAGCTTGATCCCAGGCTGGGGGGCATTTTACCTCTGAGCTACACCCCATCCCTTTTTATTTTTATTTGGAGACTGAATCTGCTAAATTACTGCCTCACTGGCCTCGAACCTGTAATCCTTCTGTCTCAGCCTCTAAAGTGCTGGGTTTACAGGCATGTGTCACTGCTCCTGACTTAGTCTATTTTAGTCATTCCACATTATGTATGTATATCAAAATACCATTTTATCCCTGAATATATACAGTTACAATTTGTCAATCAAAATATTAATTTTTGGAGGGGCACTGTGACACACACCCATAATCCCAGTAACTCAGGAGATTGAGACAGAAGGATCACAAATTTGAGGCCATCCTGGGCAACTTAGCAAGACCCTGTCTTGAAATAAAAAATCAAAAGATCTGGAAATGTAGCTCAGTGATAGAGTACTCCTGGGTTCAACCTCTAGTACTGAAAAATAAATTAGTTTTAAAAAACTAAAATGAATATGTCTAGAGAAGATACCAGACCACTTAGCATACTAAGGGGCAACTGACTACAACTTGAAACAGATGATTTTGTGAACACAATGAGGTGTGGCTGATCCCCAAATCATATCAAATCTTATCAAATGTGGGCAGAAGTTTCTACCAAAAACAAAGCTTTGAGAATCCTCAAGAGTAAGGCCATAGATTAAAACTGAACACCCTTCATTTGCTCTAGACATCTCTTAACTCACAGCTATGTGGCAATAGGTAGCTGTAAGTTTAATTTCTTTTAACCTAGGATTTCCCAAAATCATTTGACCACAGAGTCTCCTTCCCACTGGACAGCTGTGAACCTGTGTGGGACGGAGCTCCATAGAACTCACTTCGGGAAACACCAGGTTCCCAAAATTTTATGCAGCTCAAAAGTACAATTCTAGGATCCTGGGATACTAGCACCCCAACAAATTTAAGGTGTTTCCATTTATACTGCGTTAGAAGCTAAACGAGGTAAGACATCAAAACATCAGCGTTTTTCAATGATTAACCATTGGCACAGATGGCGGGAAAGAGTAAGTGCTCAGAAACTCAGTTTTTAACTAAAAATGTAAGAAAACAAGAGCAATGTACCTGACTGAATTCTGTCCCACATGATGTTGACGTAGTCATCCCGATCCGAACGTGACTGTTCGTGCCAGAATCCCAGTGCGTGGAGGAACTCGTGTTGGACAGTTGCTATTCGGTCACAGTTCTCCCCAATGGAAAGTTCTTGCTTCCCATAATGCCTATTTCCTACATAAGACCAGCAGCTTATGGAGAGTTACAGGAGAAAAGGAAGCATTACAATGATGCCAGCTGAGGTCACAGCAGAAGCCCCACCGCCTGGGCCGCTTGGTTGCCCTCCTGCATCCTTCCCGTGATCTCTGGACACTGCGCTTTGCGCTCAGAGGCCAGGAGAGGTGAAAACCTTGCAGACCAGATCTCTGCAGAACTTGCCCTAACACTACCTACCCCATGGGAACAAGCCATCCCCCAGTCAGCCTGGTCCTGGTGTTCCTGGGAATTTCAGAGTCTGAGCGCAGCCGTGGTATGCCTGTGCCCATTAATCAGGGTATCACAGGGACAGCAACTGCTCAAAACTGCTGGGCTCAAGGCCAATGGCGCTGTCACCCTTAAGCAGTAAGAGTTGCTAGGTTGAAATGAAATTAAACACACATCACACACAACAAATGTTTTGCTTAAAGAGGGGAATAAAGAGTACCAAATGACAAATGGGCTGAAATGTACAAGGTTGTGGGAGATGACATGCAGTCACACCTTACTTTAACATTGGCAGTTTGGTTGCATGAATGAAAACATTATTTCTATGGCTAGAGAAGCAAGTTGCCTTGCTCTGCAGAGAACAGCAAAGGAAGCCATGGCCGCCACCTAAAAGCCAGTCCGTGGGCAGGTGCTGGGACCCGAGTCCCTGGGCACCACTGTCTCCTCCAAGCCCTCAGAAGACTAACTCTCAACTTACCCACTGCCCTTGAACACTGACACATAGTTAGCTTCTCCCTCCCAAGGCTTGAAGTCAATGCATGTTTTTAGACGATAGCGTTCAAATGCATTGAGGATAACTCCTTTCGCATTTATTTCTGAAGGGAAGAAACAAATGAAAATATACCTATTAAAATAATCACCATTGAACAATTCACCATGGAAACAGGCCATGCAATCTATTGCTCATCACAAGTGAGTCCCTTCATGATTGTTTAGTATTTTAATTTTACAAAAATTAAGCCGGATGTGGTGGCACACACTTGTAATCCCAGTACTTAGGAGACTGAGACAGGAGGATTGCAGGTTTGAGGACATCCTCGGCAAGTAGTGAGACTTTCATCAACCTAGTGAGACTCTGTTTCAAAATAAAAATAAAAAATATATAGGGCTGAGGGTGTAGCTCAGAGGTAGAATGCCCCTGGGTTCAATCCCCAGTGCCACACAAAAAAAGAAAATTTAGTTATTAGTACCAATCACAGTTTCAACTATGTAAAAATGTGCACATTTTGGGTGGTAAGATCTAGGCTGAATTTTAACCTCTTCTGTTCCATTCATATATATGCCTATCAGTGTGTGTGGGGAGGGTACTGGGATTGAACCCAGAGGCATTCTACCCCAAGCTACACCCCCCAGCCCTTTTTATTTTTGTCTCAAAACGGTCTCACTAGGTTGCCGAGACTCTCACTGTGTTGCTGAGGCTGTCCTCGAACCTGCGATCCTCCTGTCTCAGCCTCCCAAGTACTGGGATTACAGGCACGTGCCACCATGCCCAGCTATCAGTTTATTCTTAAAATATCTATTAACTGCCTATAATATGCCAGAGACTATGCTAACTTCACATTGCAAGATGAAAAAGAGCCCTGCCCACACGGCATTTACTCTGTGGTTTATAATGTTGCTTTAAAATGGGTAAATAAAGCTAGGATGGCTTCATTTGGAATACATGGCAAAATAGCTTGAGATACAGTGAAACTAAAGCTTGTTTATCTCTCATAGAACATAATTGGGAGAATCGTTTTCTTAAAAAAAGAAACATTTTTAACTTTTTAAAACAAAAGTACCTCAAATTTTTAAAATTAAAAGACTAAGCCAAAAAACTCTTGAATTGTTCATATTGTTTAAATTCTTTCAATTGTTCAATGGTCATTTAAATTCTTTTAAATCTTGCAGGCTCACCCTAATTCCAAAAGTCAATGACCATCTTTCATTCCTCATATGCCGTGAGCTCCTTGTGGCTTCTAACACTGTTCATTATTCCTGCCTTGGCTTTCTCCACCCTACGCTTGGTTTTTCTGGCCAATCCTCCCTTTGCAATAACTTTGATTAGATCTTCCTTCTATACCGATTCCAAAAGAGTTGTTCTCCCAGGCTGTTCCATCCTTGCAATACAATCTTCTTGGATCATTCAGTAAGACCAGGCTGCCTGTGGAGTACCAGGCATATGAAAGCACTGCAAGAGATGTTTATCCACACCCATGGCTTCAAGCATCTCCTACATCCAAGTAACTCCCAGATATTTCTCCATGTTGAATGACCAGACCACACACTGGCACTTTATTAGATATTTCTATCATGGTGGCACTGACGTAGTTCACATTCTGGACACCAACTAACTTCCACCACACTTCTCTATCCCACCCTCTTCAAGATACAGCCCCATTTTGTTAAAGGCACCACCATCCACCCACTTGCCCAAGACCGAATCCTGGGCACCAACATTACTTTACTAGACCCACCTCTTCTTGACTCTTGCAGTCAACCACCAAGTCTAACAGTTGCCTCCTAAATCTCCTTTAGAGCCAGGTGTGGAGGCATACACTTGTAATCCCAGTACTTGGGAGGCTGAGACAGCAGAATTGCAGGTTCAAAGCCAGCCTCAGCAAATTAGTGAGACCCTCAGCAACCTAATGAGACTCTGTTTCCAAATAAGAAATAAGTAGGGCTGGGGGTATATTTCGGAGGTAGAATGCCTCTGGTTCAATCCCCAATACCAAAAGAAAATAAAAATGCATAAATAAATAAATCCCTTTTTGGTTTATTCACTCTTGTATATCCCCCCAAGACAGCGTTGGTTCAGAACCTCTTCATTCCATCCCTGAATCTATTCAACGTCTTCTAACTAGTCTCTTTACTGTCTTTTTGCCCCACTAATAACACATCTTCTGTCCTGCAACCAGAATAATTACTCTAAAATGCAATTATAATTTTGATAGCTCTGTAGTACCATCAGCATACATACCAAATCTTCTAATAGGGGAAAGATTCAAGTTCTTCCCAGTCTGGGTCACACCTACCTGTTCAAGGTCACTAACTTTCCACTCCCAGCCTGAATTCCAGATGGGAGTTTTCTCCCTTCGCCATGGCTCTGCACATAGTGGTTCATCTGCCTAAAGCACCCTTCTCTTGCTCTCAAAGGCTACATTCACCCACATGGTGCCTTTGTGCCAATTAGAAAGAGGCACTTCTCCGGCGTGGTGGTGCACGCTTGTAATCCCAGTACTTTGGGAGGCGGAGACCGGAGGATCCGAGTTCGCGGCCAGCCTCAGCTCTCTCTCTCTGTCTCTCTCTGTCTCTCCCTGTCTCTCTCTCTCTCTCTCTCTCTCTCTCTCTCTCTCTCTCTCTCTGTCTCTCTCTACCTAGTGAGGCCCTCCGCAACTTCGTGAGACCCGGTTTCAAGATAAAGTATAAAAAAAATAGGGCGGGGGCGTAGCGCGGAGGTAGAACGCCCCTGCGTTCAATCCCCGGTACCGCAAAAAAAAAAAAAAAAAAAGAAAGAGGCACTTCTACTGGGCAAGCGCAGTGCTGAAGAGCTGGAGGCCAGGTGGGTGAACGGCACATTCATGGGTTCACAAACGCCTTTTGGTGACTAGAACGCAAGTCTGGCATCAGCCCCGTGTCCCCCTTCCCAGCACCTATGTACGTGGCACGGTTGCACAGTCTCCATGCAGCCCTGCCGCAGTGCCAGCCGCTCCCTGAGGTTGAGTGAACGGCCGCTCCGGGCGCTCTCATAGCTCTCGGAATGTGTCACTAACAGAATGTTTACTCTATTCTAATTAAACTTTAATTTACCTCAATCTCCACGGATATGCATAGTCTTTAAGGAAACATCCTCTTTCCAAAACTCTTCCCAAATAGCAGTTCCCAAACTGATGCTGGTCAGTGACATCACAGTCACCAGTCCATAGGTAAAATGAGGACCGTGTTTAGAGTTTTTCAAGACACCTAAATTTCTTCTATACAGAAAGCTGTCCTTAGTTTTGGATTAGATTCTTCTGACTTTTTAGTAACCTAATACAAAACTAATAGTGTTATTTATTTTATGAAAAGATAATGATAAAAGATAGTGTGTTCTTGTTAAGTTCTTGACTTGGCCAAATAGAATGTTGATTTAAAAAAATGACAGACAGGAGGATTGTAGGTTTGAGACCAACCTCAGCAACTTAGAGAGACTCTCAGCAAACTAGCAAGACCCTGTTTCAAAACAAAAACATAGAAAGGGATGGGGTATATAGCTTAGAGGTAGAATGACCCTGGGTTCAATCCCTAGCACCAAAAAAAAAAAACACCCCACAACAACAACAACAAAAAATGGCAATCTCTAAAGTTTTGTTTGGTTGGTTATTTTATATTGTTTACTTGTATTTAAAGCCAGAATATATGGGGAAACATTGCTTTAACATACAGAGTAGCAGCTGGACATGGTGGCACATGCCTGTAATCTCAGTTCTTGGGAGGCCAAGACAGGAAGATTGCAGGTTCAAGAACCATCTCAACAACTTAGTGAGACCCTCAGCAACCTAGCAAGACCCTGTGTCAAAACAAAATTTAAAAAAAGAGGCTGGGGTTATAGCTCAGACTAGACCTTTGGGTTTAATCCCCAGTAACATCCATACACACACACACACGCACACACACACAGAGTAGCTCCTTAATTTTTATGCCCCTAGTATCCAATACAAAGTAGGCTTTCCATAAATGTTGGTTGAACTGATTCCTATATTGATCAAAATGCACCAAATAGTCAGACAGAATCATTTAGGTTCTTTTCACTGTTCATATTGCTTATTTTTTAAGTGATTATGCATAGCTACACAGGAACAGAGAAATGAATCTTAAATACCACAGGAGCCTACCCTTGTGAACACTATAATCATAATCTGTCAGGGACATACATTGGTCATGGACACTCCAAGGTGCATACTAACCCAAGCTATCTTCTAGAACATATGGAATGGTGTGAGGCCATCGATATGTTTCTCCAATGATGGAATTTCTAACATGTGCCTGTCAAAAACAAATGAGAAAGATCTAGTTAAATGAATTAAGCAAAATCAATCAATAGTTAATCTGGAAATAAATGAAGTTTAAAGCTCTCCCAGCTAACCTAAACAAATTGTGTGTACCCTTACCTGTATTATAATATGATAAGGTTTATAGAAAGAAATTACTAATTTCTATCATTAATTTTGTTGATAAAGTCAGAGAAGAAATAATGCAAAAAATGATTGTTAGAAACTGAACTAAAAACTGGGCAGGGTGGCGCATGCCTGTGATCCTAGTATTTGGGAGGCTGGGACAGAAGGATTGCAGGTTCAAGGCTAGGCTCAGCAACTTAGCAAGACCCTCAGCAACTTATCGAGATCCTGTTACAAAATAAAAATAAAATTAAGCCAGGCATGGTGGTGCTCGCCTGTAATCCCAGTACTTGGGAGGCTGAGACAGGAGGATTGTAGGTTCAAGGCCAGCCTCAGCAATTTAGCAAGACTCTGTTTCAAAACAAAAAATAAAAAGGGGATGTAGCTCAGAGGTAGAACATCCCTGGGTTCAATCCCCAGTGCCACAAAAATTAAATTAAATTAAATTAATAAATAAAATATAGGGCTGGGGGTGTGTCTCAGAGGTAGAGTGCCTCTGAGTTTAATCCCCAGTACAAGAAAGAAAGAAAGGAAGGAAGGAAGGAAGGAAGGAAGGAAGGAAGGAAGGAAGGAAACTGGTAAATATTTAGTGATTAAAAACATTAGCAGGCTGGGGTGTGGTTGAGTGGTGAAGCGCTTGCCTAGCATGTGCAATGCCCTGCATTTCATCCCCAGTATCACAGCGGGGGGAAAGCTGTTGAAGAGTTCAAGCAAGGAATAACATGGCACCATTGCATTTCTATTTTATTTTATTTTTTGGTACTGGGGATTGAACCCTGGGGCATTCTACTTTCAATCTACACTCCCAGTCCCTTTTTATTTTTTTATTTTGAAACAGTCTCACAAAATTGCTGAGTCTGGCCTTGAAGCTGTGATCCTCCTGTCTCAGCCTCCCAAGTACTGGGATTACAGGAGTGTACCACCACACCTGGTGAAGTTCTATTTTAAAGTGAAAATGTCCCATATTGCTGATGAAAATTGATCAAATTGATAAAACCAAGACATATGTGGCAAGTGATAGTGGGTTCAACAACACAGAAATCTGAGTGATAAACTGGGCATGGTGGCACATGCTTGTAATCCCAGTACTTGGGAAGCTGAGACAGAAGGATTGCAGGTTCACAGTCAGCCTCAGCTTCAGCAACTTACTGAGACCCTGTTTCAAAATGAAAAATAAACTAGGGCTGGGGTGTAGCTCAGAGGTAGAATGCCCCTGGGTTCCATCCCCAGTACCGCACACACACACAAAGTCACCATGATTCTGCACCCTAGAGATGGCTGGGCATAACGGAATCCATTCATCCTCAGCTACCCCACATTTAGCTTTCTGTAACTAATAGAAGACTCTCCCTTGCACTGCTGCAACTCACCCTGTCAAGTCTGATGTCTCCCTCAAAAAGATCCAGTCCCAAACCTGAGAAGAGTGAAGACAAAAATTCATGTTAGTGAGTGGATCCAAACTCTACATAATAGATGATGTTTAAGAAATCCACAAGCTGGGTGTGGTTGTGCACACTTGTAATCCCAGTACTTGGGAGGCTGAGACAGGAGGATCACAGGTTCGCTGCCAGCCTCAGCTACTTAGTGAGGCCCTCTGCAACTTAGTGAGACCCTGTTTCAAAATAAAGAATAAAAAATAGGGCTGGGGTGGAGCTCAGAGGTAGAATGCCCCTGGGTTCAATCCCCAGTACTGCAAAAAAAAAAGAAAAAAGAAAAGAAAAGAAATCCACAAACCTTCATTGATATCGAATATGTCCAAATCAATTCCACCATCAATATCTTTAACTAAAATAGCAAAGAAAAGAAAAAAAAGCACATTGAACATTATGCTTCTAAAAGGAGAAAAATCTTTATCAGTTATATAATCAGAAGCAAACAAGTTTATTTTGCCTAGATAAGTGACTACTAGATTCTGATTGATGTACATTGATTGGTTAATTGATTGGAAACTTCCCATAGGCCAGGAAAGGGCTATTGCATATATACTCTGTCCTGTCCACATCCTTTGACTGTCAAATGACTCAGGAATAAGAAATCTGTCACTCTGTATATTATTAAGCTTAAATAACTAGATCAAATAGGAAACAAATGTTTAAAATTGGTCAAATCAGCCCAATATACCCACAAGTGTATATATCCCTTGGTAATAGTACACATTGGAACTCTCCAGTAAAATTCTTAAATTAAACTTTAATTACTCTCTTACACTGCAAAAAAAAAAAAGAAAGGAAAAGGGGGGTAGATAACTTGGCCAAACAGATAAGTGTGCAAGTAAATAGGAGTGGACTGTATTATCAGGTCCATCTGATTCCACAAGCACAGCAAGCATCTATGGAATGTCTGTGCCACTGTACTGGCCTCCCTGTAGCACCACCTGTTTTTCTGCTGAGTATATGGACCCTAGAACAAGGACAATAAACATCCCCTGATAAATCAAGAGAAGCCAGCGTTAGATCAAAGTTCAGTGCAATTACACATCAGTGCTGCATAGGCAATTATGCTTGGAATTAAATATGTCCTGAGTTTTCCTGTTGTTCTATTATCCACATAACCTTCTTTTACTGTAATCTAGAGCAAAACTTGAAATGGACTCACCAAAGTTTTCTGGAGTTGGCTGGGAAGCAAACACATAAAATATATTATTATGATGCCTATGACATAAATGGTCTTCTTGGTTCCAATTTATAGCCAGACATTTATTGCTGCTGTTTTTCATTAATATTATGTATTACTTCTTAGCACATAACTAAGACAGCTAAGGCCTAGTCTAAGATGATGTTTTGACCAAAGGTCTTCTTGCTCCATATAGAACCTGAAACTGGCCAGGTGTGGTGGCACACATCTGTAACCTCAGCACTTGGAGGCTGAGACAGGAAGATTGCAGGTTTGAGGCCAGCTTCAGCAACTTAGAGACCCCCTGTTTCAAAATAAAAAACGAAAAGGGCTGGGAGTATAGCTTAGAGGAAGAATGCCCCTGGGTTAAATCCCCAGTAACAAAAACAAAAATGAAATAAAGAAACAAACAAAACTGCTTGTTAAATGAATTTGAAAGTAAAGGAATTAAGAAACCAACTTTAAAAATTGAAAAGAAGGCAGAACATAAGACTCTAAGCCCTCAGATAAGTGGGTTTTTTCCTCTTTTTTATACTTTTATTGGTACATTGTAATTATACACCACAGATTTAAAGTGAAATCTAAGCCAGGCATGGTGGCGCACGCTTGTAATTCTTGTACTTGGGAGGCTGAGACAGAAGGATTGCAGGTTCAAGGAGAGTCTCAGCAAGTAGTGAGACTCTCATCAATCTAGTGAGACTCCGATTCTAAATAAAAATAAAATAGGGCTGGGGATGTAGCAAGGAGGTAGAATGCTCCTGGGTTCAATCCCCAGTACCACAAAACAAAATAAAATAAAATAAAATAATACAGTGAAATATAAATACATGTACACACCAGTTAAATAAATGTTTACTTTAAACATGATCTTTTAAAGTATTCATAGAGCAATGTTTGAAAAAACAAAAAAAAGTATTCCTAATGGTGAAATATTATTATAACTTATAACAATCCTTTTAAAAGAAATTTTATTCAAGACCTCACTAATCACGTTTTACTTTCATCTTTCTCCCAAGATTCTGCCTTCAAAGACAATACCAAAGAGCTAAGAAAAAAAAAGTAATGGACATATTTTGTGATTTACAAAGTATTTTTCTGAAAATAGTTCATCCCCAAATGATCAGACTACAAGGACAAACTGAGTCGACCTGAGAAATTTCTAAATAAATTTAATCTAAGCCAGGCATGGTGGCGCACACTTGTAATCCCAGTACTTTGGGAGGCGAAGACCGGAGGATCCGGGTTCGCGGCCAGCCTCAGCTCTGTCTCTGTCTCTCCCTCTCTCTCTCTCTCTCTATCCTTAGTGAGGCCCTCCGCAAGTTCGTGAGACCCGGTTTCAAAATAAAGTATAAAAAATAGGGCCAGGGGCGTAGCACAGAGGTAGAACGCCCCCGCGTTCAATCCCTGGTGCCGCAAAAAAAAAAAAAATAAGTTTAATTTAGTTAAAAACTGATAAAACTGATTGACAACAAATATAGATTATGTTACTAGCTTCACTAACTAATAGTAAGTTAGTTCACCTTATTTTAACTTATTCTGTAATATATGGTCAATACCTGCTTTGCATGAGTATTCCAAGGGTTATATGATATAATGTGAAAGCACATTGCAAATATAACTGTTACACAAGTGTAAAGTACAATTATATTAAAATGCAGCCTACATGTCTAAACACAGAATCTTTGGCATGTTTAACAAGATTGGAAATGAACTGGTTAGATGGTTACCATCATTTTTTACATTAGCGAGTGCCATATTGTCTCATACTATAACCACATACAGGTACACACTCGCACAAGAGTGCCAATGAGCCTACAAAATAAAGTTAGCAAGCATTTGCTCCTAATTACTTATCATTTAATGCTTAACATGCATTAAATGATATCTTTATTTGCAGTGCTCTAGTTCTTATTCATAGATTATCAGCTCAACATAATAGCTGTCATTTAAAATCACAACTAAAAGTTTTCCTCCTGCCATTTGAAACTTTATTTAAAACCTTGAATTGGTTTGTGGCACAAGCTATTTTTCATTGTAGAAAGACTGATCTAAATTGACAAAGATGCAGAAGAGAAATCCCATGCTATAAACTTGGCAAGTATTGCCTAGGACATGGTCAGTCTTTCCATTCGTGTGTTGTTGCTCTAGCAGAAATCGGTATTATCCAGCAGCAAAAAAATGGAATGATTTTTCAAAATTCACATTTTCTATCTTTTCAAAAGAAAACCTGTGCTGGGCATGGTGGCACACACTTGTAATCCCAGTACTTGGGAGGCTGAGACAGGAGGATTGCAGGTTCGTGGCCAGCCTCAGCAACATAGTACAGCCCTGTTTCCAAATAAAAATAGGGCTGGGGGTGTAGCTCAGAGGTAGAATGCCCCAGGTTTCATCCCCAGTACCAAAAACCAAAAAAAAAAAAAAGAAGGAGGAGGAGGAGGAGGAGAAGGAGGAAAAAGAAACCTATGTTATCAAAAGAAAACCTGTTACACAGCAATAAAACCAAAAGAAAAACATAACTTTATGTCAACATCTCTTATTCTCTTTATGGTAGGACTGCTTCCCATTTCCTACACCCCACTGGCCCCTATCTGCCTCCCCGCCAAAAAGCCCCTTTTGCTTGAGATTAACATTTTAAAATATACTTTAAAAAAACAAACAAGCAATTCTTCTTTAGTGATTGATGTCAACTATCCCCAATTCTTCTATTTGTTTCTTATACATTGTTCTCTTACCAAGCCAGAAGCCAGGAGAAGGGTGCCAAAGAACAGACACCAAGGCAGAGACCATAAATCCATGCTGTAGCTTCCAGTTAAAAGTTTCCAACTCTGACATGCAGGGTAGAGTTGCCTTTTTAAAAGGTAAGCATCATAACTTATAGCCTTTGATCTCAATGATCCATCTTGCAGGTCAACCTGCTGCTGTAGTAACTTCTAATCAAGGAGGTAAAGTCCAGTATCCTGAAAACACCTCTGTGGAGGGTGTTTAATTTTATTTTTCCCCCTGTGCCAACATCCAATAGCTAAGTGCCTAGATAAGGCCTGTTAATGAAATGCATTCTCTAATATATACATACTGATTCCCAGGGCTACTAGATACTAATCGAGCAAATGAAAATATCAAATTAATTTTTATCTTTCAAATAATAAACTATATGAACCTTCTATTACTTATATAGCCCGTGCTGCTTGAATATATACAGTTATATCCAATGTTTTTTATCATTCTTCCGTTTAATAAGAATTTACTGGGCGGGGGGTTTGGCTCAGTGGTAGAGCTTGGCTGGCATGCCTGAAGCCCTGGGTTGAATCCCCAGGACTGCCCCCCAATTTGGAGTCTGATGCTCATCTGATCCGAGAATAGAGTATACAACAAGACTCGATGTGGCCAGAATAAATAATAATCCTATGTTCACATTAACTAGGGGTGAATCTTGCAAGACTACTGTTATAGTTAGATATAAAACGCCCCCTGAAGAGCTCATTTATTAATGTTTGCAGTTGATGTAATTGAGTCATGAGGGTTGTAATCTCAGAAACGGATAAATCCATTGTAATGGATTTACCCGGGTGGTACTTGGTCGGTGGATAGGGTGTGGCTGGAGGTGAGTCCTGGGGATTAAACGGAGGATCCCCTCTACCCCTGCTCTCTCTCTCTCTTGCTTCTGGCCTCTGTGACGTAGGGGCACAGCCCATGTGCTCTTCCTCCCCCACCTACGCCTCCATGCCTGAGATCCACGGTCCCCGGCCTCACATGGATGAGCCCAAAACCATAAGAAAATAAATCTTCTTTCCTCTAAGTTATGTGGTCAGATATTTAGATTATGGCTGCAAAAATGCTGACAGATACAACTACAAGAAAAATTTGAGTGCCTAGAATTTATTGAGTTGTAAAATTCATCAAGGTGCCTAGGAACAGGCATACTTGATATTCAGATATAAAATAGCAAAATAGTGACATTGCTTACTCCTGAAAGTTCTAATCGAGGAAATACAGGTGAGAAGTAAGGTGAGGAGGGTAGGATTAGTCACTGGTTTTCCAGTAAAATAATGTTCTCATTCCATCTCCTAATTCTTTCACACTTTTTCCTTCTTGGGATAATTTCTCTTTAGAAACAACATACTAACTCAGTCTCCATGGTTTCACTTACCTGACTTACAGAATAATAATTTTGAAACGCTAATTTTTCCCACAGTTTTTCCTTTCCCTTTCCTACTTTGTCAGTCATGTCTTGTGCTAATAGAAAGGATATGAAAGCTAGGTGTGGTGGCTGAAACAGGAGGATCACAGGTTCAAGGGCAGCCTCAGCAATGTAGCAAGACTCTCAGCAACCTAGCAAGACCCTGTTTCAAAACAAAAAATAAGAAGGGCTGGGGGTGTAGCTCAGAGGTAGAATGCCCCTGGCTTCAATCCTGAGTACCACAAAAAAAAAAAGAATAGAAAGGGAGGGAGGGAGGGAGGGAGGGAGGGAGGAAGGAAGGAAGGAAGGAAGGAAGGAAGGAAGGAAGGAAGGAAGGAAATGAAGAGATATAGTACAAAGAATCTTGGAGAATGCTTCTTGAATACAAGTGCACCACTCTCCCTCTGAGAGTAGAGTGAGGGTTGAAAGGGAACATTTAAAATGATGGGAAACACCATATGATCCAGCTATACCACTACTGGGTATCATACCAAAGGGATTGAAACCAGAAAACTACAGTAATATATGCATACCCATGTTCATAGCAGCATAATTCACAGTGGCCAAATTATGGAACCAACCTAGGTGTCCATCAACAGATGAGTGGATTACAAAATTATGGGAAATACACACAATGGAATTCTACTCAGCAATAAAGAAGAACAAAATAACATCATTTGCAAGAAAATGGAAGGATCTGGAGAACATTATGTTAAGTGAGATCAGTCAATCACAAAAAAAGAAGGGGCATATGTTTTCATTAGTATGTGCAACCTAAGGAGTAGTGGGGACACACAAGGGACTCCGGTTGATAATGGAGAACCCTCAGTGGGGCAAGGGAAGTGGTACAAGGGAAGGGGGAGGGCAAGAAAGAAGCGAATCAGTGGAATTACTATCATAAACAATATGTACATGTGAAAATATACCAACATCATTCTTGGTACTTCATACGGGTGGGGGGAGGCCGGGGTGGACACTAAGAGCTGTGTGCGTGTATGTTAACATCAAATAGATATTCATTGTGATGTGAGACTCCAATGCACCAATAAAAGCACGTTAAAAATAAAATAAAATGATGGGAAAGCTTACCAAGTGCTGTGTGCATGTATGTCACTATCACTATGAACTATGTTATGATGTGAGACTATAATGCACCAATAAAAGTGTCAAAATAATAAAAATAAAGCCCTTAAAATAATAATAATAATAATAATAAAATGGCAAGAAAGTAACCGGGCTTGGTGGCACACCCTTGTAATCCCAGTACTTGGGAGGCTGAGACAGGAAGATCCCAGGTTTGAGGACCATCTCAGCAAGTAGTGAGATTCTCATCAACCTACCAAGACCCTGTTTCGAAATAAAAATAAGATAGGGCTGGGGGTGTAAATCAGAGGTAAAATGCCCCTGAGTTCAATCCCCAGTGCCACAAAAATAAAATAAAAATAAAAAATAAAATGGTAGAAAGATAACAGTTGAAATAATGCTATATATATATATATATATGTTAAACTACCAATGCTGATCTCAAAGACATTCACGGGGAAGGAGAGGGAGAGGGTGGGACCCGGAGGGAAGTGCATGCATATTCCTATCACTCTGTACCTCAGTATGATGTATAATTACACTGCAGCAATAAAATAAAATAAGATCTGGGCGTGGTGGCGCGCACTTGTAATCCCAGTACTTGGGAGGCTGAGACAGGAGGATCCGGGTTCACAGCCAGCCTAGACTACTTAGTGAGGCCCTCCACAACTTAGTGAGACCCTGTTTCAAAATAAAGAATAAATAATAGGGCTGGGGGTGGAACTCGGAGGTAGAATGCCCCTGGGTTCAATCCCCAGTACCGCAAAAAAGAAAAAGATTAAATTAAATAAAATAGTAGGTACAGATCCATCCTTCACTTGCTCCCTGAGACTTCCCTGACAGTTTGTACAACCCCAAATCAAATGGGCCTATTTCCTGGCTAGAGCCACAAGAAAACAACATCACAGAATCATGTCTAAGCTAGGTGCGGTGATGCACACTTGTAAACCCAGTTCTTGGGAGGCTGAGATAGGAGGATCACAGGTTCGAGGACAGCCTTAGCAAGTAGTGAGACTCTCATCAACCTAGTGAGATTCTGTTTCAAAATAAAAATAAGACAGGGCTGGGGGTGTAGCTCGGAGGTAGAATGCCCATGGGTTCAATCCCCAGTACTGGAAAAAAATAAATAAAGCATGTCTTAGGAAAAGGAAAATAACTCCTGTGAGGCCAAGACCGGCGCTGAAGTGTCAGGGCAAGTCTCCCGCCCTGAAGGCTATGTGGCCAGGAAGAAGGATGTCTCCGCGGCAGGCTGCACAGGATGGAAACTATGGACCAGATGGAGATAGTTTAAGAGGACGCCGGTGAGGCTAGATGTCAGCAAGCAGGTGAGGCCTTCCCAGTGCCTGGGGACTGCTGAGCTTAGGCACAAGCCCAAGGGTAAGTTGTTTTATTGTGAATTGGCTGCAATTAAATTACTACCACCTATGTGGATGCGGATCTAAAATAATAGTTCTTGGGTTTTTGTTTGGTTTTGTGGTACTGGGGATTGAACCCAGGGGCATTCTACCTCCAAGCTACACCCCCAGCCATTTTTATTTTTGTTTTGAAACAAATGAGATCAGCCAATCACAGAAAGAGAAGGGTCATTCATCAACAGGAAACCCGGGCTTGAGATGACAGGACTTACACAGTGCTTGGAAGTCCCCGGAACCAGCAGGAAAGCATATTTCTCTTAGGAATGTGATTCTTTAAATCCCCATGGAATTTGAATACATTCTAGACCTGTGAACAGCAGACCATGAGTTTAGAAAGCTTTCGAACAGGAAATACTACAGAGACTGCCACAAAAGATCCAAAGACTTTATGTGGTTCTTCTCAGAGTGCCCATTTTCTTTACCTTATTCTCCCTTAAAAAAAAGTGTAGCCGGGCATGGTGGCGCACGCTTGTAATCCCAGTACTTTGGGAGGCGGAGACCGGAGGATTCCGGTTCGCGGCCAGCCTCAGCTCTCTAGCTCTCCGGGTTCGCAGCCAGCCTCAGCTCTCTCTCCCTGTCTCTCTCTCTCTCTCTCTCCCCCATTTCTCTCTCTCTCTCTCTCTCTCTCTCTCTCTCTCCTCAGTGAGGCCCTCCGCAACTTC
>PVJS01015823.1:0-38328 GCA_004027185.1 Glis glis | reverse complement strand
TTAGTTGAGTTTGACGCCATGACCCGAATAGTTACTCGACTAGCCTAATCAGAAAGATTGCAAACTCTGCCCCAGCACCGCCATCTTCTCCCGCCGCTTTCTCGCGGATTTTCCCTCCGCGCGCTGGCCAGCCCTGTTACGCATGCGCCCCGGTCACCCCGCGGTTGGTCGGCGCCTCTGCGGGCCCCCCGCGCAGGCGCTCAGGGAGCTCCTGAACTCCAGGTTCCCGCGGCTGGGAGAAAAGGAGGCGGGGATTCCAAGAGGGAAGTGACTCCGAGGCGCCCCGACGCCGCGGCGGCAGCCAATCAGAGGGCGTGACGTCAGTTTGGCGCGGAGTTTGGCGGCCGGGGCTTACAGTGGCGGGAGTTGGAGGCAGTAACGGGCCGAGTGGTGAGGGGCGTAAGCTCCGGTTTCTGGTGGGCTTGGGGGCGTCGTCGCAGCTCTTTCTGCAGCGGAGCATCTTCCTCTGGCCCAGATGCTCTTCAATTCGGTGTTCCGCCAGCCCCAGCTCGGCGTGCTGCGGAATGGTGAGTAACGGTCTCAACCGCTGCTGCTGGCGGGCGGGATCCACCTCCCCCGACTGTCTCCACCTCGGATGGAGGCCGACTCCCATCCTGCTTCCCAGCCTCCGAGCGTCCCGCGCGAGAGCGGATTAGCGTGGGCGCAGACCTGCGGAGAAAGCCCTCCTTTCCTTCCCTCCGACACTTTCGATCGGGATCGGGCTTTTGGGATCGGGATGTAGGCCGAAGGAAGCACGGACGTTGAGTTAGCTGGGCTCCCGGGCCCCTCACTGCTTACGTCAATGTCGCGCGTTAACTAGAAAACGCCTGCATCTGTGTGTGCTGGGCGCGGGGGAGGGGGCGTCCGCGCTGGAACTCCGGGGCGGCCGCCGCTCGTTTTCTTTCGTTTGTTGGAACACCTTAGTGGTCCCCCTACTCTTTGCTCTTGCAAGCTAGAGAGCACGATCCGCTGTTAAGGAACTCAGTCGAGCGAAGAAGACAGAACATCTGCTTTTTTTTTTTTGCACAATCAAAATCTCGCTCCCCCACCGTTGCTACATGATCATAACATTTTTAAATTACAGAGTGAAAAATGCCCATAACCACATTCTCCCAGAGATTTCCACTCTTAATAGATTGAAGTAATGTTATTCCAGGTATTTGGGGATGCCAGAGGTAATACCCAAAAGTGAGATCAAAGCATTTTTTTGTTTTTCACTTCACGGTGTAAGTTGGAGTTAATTTTCGCGTTAGTATGCAGAGATCCAACTTATTTTCACAGTTCTTTAGGCTTCTTAGGTTAAAACACTGACAATAAGAGATTTGAACTTAGGTTTGGGTGTCATCAACCAGATGCTTTCTGATAAAGGAGTTAACTACCCAGACTAGCGTTGGGCAGAAATGAAATCTCACTCATTTAAAGGTCGATTATTATCCAGAGGTCCCTTCCTCTTGAAACCACGTGGAAAACAAAAGAATCTGGGAAGCTTGGATGCTTAAGGTGTAGATCTAAGAAAAGGAGGTTGAGGCTGAATAGTCTCTGAACTTCTTGCTCCCAATCTAAAACTTTATAAATCTTTATGTACTTCCCTCTTGGATAATCTTTGTAATTATGTTTTCAATGCCCCTCTTTCTGTCTCTCCTCTGACCGTACTTGAGTAATTCTCAGTCCTCTATAGCCCTCTGTGTCAGGAGTGGCGGTACAGTACAGTGGTTAAGAAATCTGTCTTTGGAGTTGAGCTGCCTGAGTTTTAATTACAACTCCTTACTATTTGTGTGACCCGAGAAAAGCTATTCAGCTTCTATTTTGTGATTCTCCAGTCCATCTGTCTACTTTTTCTCCCCTCTCTCCTGTTCACAAATAATCATTATATTATGTTGTAGGCACTGACGTTTATTATTATATAGTAACCATTGAAATCTATTCAACCATCTTACCCCTTCAGTGTTGGTGTGACACCCTGGGCCTCTTTTTCTTCTTCCTACTCCCATGGATAATTATAGCCATAAGTAGGGCTTCTTCCACTACCACTACTACCTTCCATTCCCTGTGTTTTAGATTTATTTCTGTAACAGCTGTGTGGGTTTATCTTTAACCCAGATGGTCAGTCCCAAAAGCATCTCAAATTCAAATACCCAAAATGGAGCTCACTTTTCCTCTCAAACCTGATATATTACCTATTTTAGGGAGTCACACTGTTATTTTAAATCAGTATTCCTAGTCAGAAGCCTGAAAGTCATTCAGAAACTCTGGCTTCCTCATTATTACACATTCAGAAAGTTCCCTTAAAATCTCCTGAATCCATCATCTTCTCTTCATCCCCATTGATTCTGCCTCTTTACTGTGTATTAAGTCTGTATGTCTTTTCCGTTTCATTTCCCTAGCCTGGGCCCTAATACTTTCTTGTCTCAACTATATAACAAGTCTTCTAAATAGCCTCTTACTTTCCTTCAGTGTATTTTCCACATGTCTATCAGTGATCTTTATAAAATAGAAATCTGATTACTTACTCTTCTGGGTATTTTCAAGTTATCTAAAAGTTTTTATTAAGGGAGGGAGCCAGGGAAAAACTCACCAACTGTTGTATGCATATATGTCACTATCACTATGAACTATATTATGATATGAGACTATAAGACTAATGTATCAAAAGTATTTTTAAAAGTTTTTATTATGACTTCAAACTTTCAAAGTATAATTTCTGGTGGTCAATATTGACATCTTAAAATAAAAATATATCTAATAGAATATAAATACTATAGTGATTTAATAATCACATTTATTTTTAAAAATACGAACAAACTCTTCTTTAACTGCTGGGCATTCTACATAGTTACTTTTTCCTCTTGAACTTATTTCCATTTTATTTCTCCCACATACTTTATCATAATGTAATTTAATTTTATGTTTGAAAAGTTCTTTTACTGATCACCCTGTCATTCCCCTATGTGTCCAAAATATATATTTAAATTGCAGTTTTCTGGGATTAAAAGCCTCCAAATGCTACAAGTTTCCCTTGGACCGACTTGTCATCACAGTTAATGCAATCAATAAAAACAATATAAATAACTTTTTTTTTTTTTTTGCGGTACCGGGGATTGAACCCAGGGGTGTTCTACCTCCAAGCTACACCCAGGCCCTATTTTTTGTCCTTTATTTTCAAACCGGGTCTCACGATGTTGCAGAGAGCCTCACTAAGTAGCTGAGGCTGGCCGCGAACCCAGATCCTCCGGTCTCAACCTCCCAAGTACTGGGATTACAAGCTTGCTCCACCATGCCTGGCTATAAATAACTAATTTTGATGAGTAATTATTAAGCAAAAGTCGAATTTTATTGAAAGTATGTTTTGTGTGTGTGTCTCAGTGTGTATCTCGCACTGGAGATTAAACCCAGAGGCATTCTACCTCTGAGCTATACCTGCAGCCCTATTTTATTTTGAAACAAGGGTCTCACTACTTGTGGGGACTGTCCTTGCCTGCGATCCTTCCTTCTCAGCCTCCCAAGTACTGGGATTACAGGCGTGGGCTACCACGCCCAGCTGAAAGTACATCTTTAAAGAAATGGATTTGGGTGTTTATGGTGTGCTTATTAAAGGAATTATCCAATCATCTCTTATTTGGGGCCCCAGAAGATTTTTGTTTTTATTTAAAAATATTTAATGGATTTCCAAAAGTTTTTAATAGCTGGAGTCAATGCAAGGTGTAAGTAAGATAGGAGCATGGGAATGTCTTTCTTTTATAAAATTGAAGAAAGGTAGTGATGAAGGTCACTGACATATCAGTTTTAGAAATACATGCATAGACAAGTACATATATAGAGAAGTTGAGATTTTGGAAATTGATTCTCTGAAAACTCTCGTGCTCATGTATACTTGGGAAATCTGGGTGTAACTTCAGGGCCTTAAGCTGTATACTGATGAACTAATAGGCTTTAAATGAGAATTGTGGGGGAAAGCATTACAGGTTTGTTATAGCACAGTAAAGATTCAAAAGTAGCTTTAGGTGGCTCATCAATGAATTGTGTGTTTGTGGGGAGTTACAGAAATGGAGTAGGCAGGGACCACTCAGTTACTTCAGACTGTTCTTCAGTTTGGATATTAGTTGTAGACAGAGTTGAGGAGTCACTGCTTGGTTGTAAAAATTTGATTTTTCCAGCACATGCTATCTTGAGTTCCACCAAATAATTCAAGATTTCCTTTTGAATGTGTGTGTTACTGTTAGACATTTTTTAAAAACAACACCACATGTGTACATTTACATATCCTTAGAACAGAGACTTTTTTGTTAAATTTATTCTGAAGATGAATATTTGTGAACTCAGCATGCATGATTATTTCATTCTTCTTTTGGTGGTCTTTAACAGCTTGTTACAATGATATCTGACATGAAATCGTGAGGCAATGCCCCCATATGTAATTCTGAAATCAGGATTAAATTTCTTTTCCTCCTTTCTGCCAATTCCTTTAGATTATCTCTATGAACATCCCGAACTAGATTTGTCTGAAGTTCTGTCAGGCTAAACTGTCTTCTTTAAACAGTACTTTTGATGAAAAATAAGAATTGAAAGTACCCTAAAATGTGAATTTGTTAAATATTTAGACAGCTCTCAACAAATTGTAAACTCATTGTTTTCTCAGATGCTTAACAGTTGGTTTTCGGTAATTATTTCTTGTAGGAATGTTTCTTGTACAGGTTGAGCATCCCTAAACCAAAAACCTGAAATCTCTAAGATCTGAAAGTTTCTGAGCACCAATATGAGGCTCAAAAAGTTTCACTCTGGTTTTCAGATCAGGGATGCGCAACTGGTAAAATCTATGCAAATATTCTAAAATCTAAAAACCTCTGAAATCTGAAGCATTCTTGATCTTAAGCAATTTGGAAAAGGGATACTCAATTTGTGTATATTTAAAATGCATTGACCTACATTTTGATATTATAAAAACTTCTCTTAAGATGGCTTACTATTTAGCATCATAATGCACATTAGGTCTCAGACCCATCAGAATAAACTTTCCTTCTACTCTGAATCTCTTGCTCTCTGATCTAAATACAATGAGAATTTACTCATTTTTCAAGATCTTTTCTAAAGGCTTCCCTGACCCTACTACTAGCCAGGGATATCCGAATATCTTCGAGGAGTAGATACATAATGCTTTACTTCAAGTTGTTCTAATCTACTTCATATAACTATGACTTATTGCTGTTAACACTTTGGAATCCTAGAATTTCAAGCACTGTAAAGAAAAAGAAAGCAAAATTATTAAGTGAATATGCTACTGGCAATAATGAGCACATTGACACATTATTTCATTTAGCTCTTTGAGCACTGGATTATGGATGATGGTTGCTAGAGTTTGTAGCATTATTGTTAGAGACTCCAAAAACAGTAAAATTTTCATTGAAGGACTAGCAGTTTTAATGGTGATGCTTTTGTGGTTGCTTCTTTGTTGGGAGAAGGGGCAAAAACTTTTTTAATGTACAAAGGCCACTTGTTTCTTCTAATCTTAATGTACTAATGAGGATTTTCATTACAAATGGTAAGCCCAAAGATATACCTCACCAGAAACTGGGAGTACACTTTCCTTTCTTCTTTAGGATCTTTTTTTTGTGGTACTGATGATTGAACCCACGGGTGTTCTGCTTCTGAGCCATACCCCAGGCCTATTTTATTTTTTAGTTTGTAACAAGGTCTCACTAAGTTGCTGAGGGCCTTGCTGTGTTGCTGGAGTTGGCCTCAAACCTGTGATCCCCCCATCTCAGCCTCACAAGTACTGGGATTATAGGCATGCATCATGGGGCCCAGCTTTAGGCTCTCTTAAGAAAATACCAGAAGCTGGGTATTCTAGAGGACCATAGGTAGTGAGTGGATCTTTGTTAAACATATAAAGCTCTTTTAGAACAAATACCTCTGCATTTATTAAAAGTACTAAAATATGCTACATTGGAATTCTATAAGGAAATTTCTTGTTTTAGGGTGGTCTTCGCAGTATCCTCTACAGTCCCTTCTAACTGGTTATCAGTGCAACTGTAATGATGAGCACACTTCTTATGGAGAAACAGGACTCCCAGTTCCTCCTTTTGGATGCACCTTCTGTTCTGGTAAGAGAATTACTATCTAGGCTAAGCTTGGACAGAAATAGTTTATTTCCTGATTAGAGGGAAAATACATAGACGTGTTTTACTTTCAAAAAAAGTAGTTCAGATGTTACAGTTTTTTTAATAACTGTTCTCTCCTGATTTATGAAATACTTTTCTTAATCTCTGTGCATAATTAGCATAATTATATATTTCCTCTAAAGCATAGGGCTATTATAGCATTGGAACCAATATATGGAAAGAATTGCAGAGGCTAACCCTGTGAAAATGATTTTGTCCAGTAGATACCTCTTGATCTGGTTAAATATATAGACATCTGATTTACTGGGGAATATATGAAAGAAATAGAAGTGCTTCTCCCACTCTTTTTTTTGTGTGTGTGTGGTGGTGGTACTGGGGATTGAGCTCAGGGGCATCCTATCTCTAAGCTATATCCCCCCCAACCTTTTTTCATTTATTTATTTGAAACAGGGTCTCAAATAAGGTAGGTTGCTGAGAGCCTATCTAAAGGTAATTTTAATGGTTTGAGTCATTTAATACTTTTATACTCACTTGAAATTTTTTGTGTCACTCTTTATATATTTATTTCTTATTTAGCTCCCAATATGGAACATATATTAGCAGTTGCCAATGAAGAAGGTTTCGTTAGATTATATAACACAGAATCACAAACTAGCAAAAAGAAGTGCTTCAAAGGTAAGTCTAGGTCTGTAATTTTGTTTTAACATTTTTAATTCATAAAACCTCAAGTAAATTGCTTTATGAATTAAATGTATTTGAATACATTCCCAATTATATTCACTTTTCCTTAAGTCTGTTTAGGGACCAGGCTAAAAGGGAACAGTAGACTGCCTATTTGACAATAACTGTTAACTGTAGCAAAACCTTTACTAAAAGTTAAGAAAAATACATAAAAATAGTTTTCTCAAAAGGTTAAATCTTTTATACTTAATGTGGTTGGGGAAAAATTGGTCAAATATTTTCCATATATAAAGCAGTTGTACTGACCTTAAAAAGCTGATAATTTGAATCAGTAAGTCTACTGTTGAAATAACTAAAATAAAACTAGGATTATAAATTGGAGAAGTACAAAATGGGCCAGGAAAATTTTTCATGAAGGATGGAACATATGAATTTACCTGTGGTATTTAGACCAGTGGAAATGGAAGAGGTTCCTCCAGGTGGAGGAAAAGGCACCAGGAAAGGCCTAGAAGTAGAAGAGCACAGAATATAATAAGGAAATAGGGAGTGATCACTTTGGTTGGAATAAGATGTATGAAAAACAGTAAGCGATAAGCCTCCCAACAGAGATAGAGGCCAAAGCATACAGGACCGTGAATGAAAAACTAAACTTACTTCATTCAAAGAGCACTGAAGATTTTTTTCAAGTGGAGGATGTTTTAGAAAGATTCTATTTTAGAGAATACTCCTGGTCAACTCATAGAAAGGAATTTGTCATCGGATTGTAGTTCTCCTGTGATAATGATGGAAATGTGTAATGTGTGAGTGCATAAATGCTCTTTGGCCTGTGGTCCATAGGGTGCTGACCACTGATCTTTTCACTACAGTTTACAAGGCATTTAAACTACTATTGATATGGCTACCATAGAACACAATCTACGTATCTCACACATACATTTTCTTCATTTAGAATGGATGGCTCATTGGAATGCTGTCTTTGACCTTGCCTGGGTCCCTGGTGAACTTAAGCTTGTAAGTGACTTTCATTTTATTGGGATCTGGGTAAATACTGGTAAAGGGTTGTTTTGTTAAATTGTGCTACATTATTTTTGAAAGGTTACAGCAGCCGGTGATCAAACAGCCAAATTTTGGGACGTAAAAGCTGGTGAGCTGCTTGGAACATGCAAAGGTCATCAGTGCAGCCTCAAGTCAGTTGCATTTTCTAAGTTTGAGAAAGGTAAGTTCTGAGCAGCCAAAACACTTCTGCTTAGCTTTGTTCATTGAAGTCAAAACCTTGTACTGTGTATTCATTAACTTGTAAAATTTAAATGGGATATGAACTGGGGTGAAAATCCTGAAAAACTGGACATGATTCTCTACCTGAAGATTTACCATGTAATTAATCTAATGACTCAGTTTCTAGTATGTTTTCAACTAGTATTTACTCACAATTGATTTTCATATATTTACTGTTCTAATGGAGAGGAAAGATTTAGAAAGTGATATGATATAGAACAGTACTGTAGCAGCTAGGGAAAAACTTAGCAGGAATGTTTGTTTCTCACTAATTTTTTTTTTTTTTGGCAAATAGACCAACATTTATTTCAAAGAAGTTTCTTAGTTTATTTGACTTTCATCTCAGAATTATAGAGATAAGCATTACAATCTTCTTTATCATTAAAAAGTTACTCTATTAGCCGGGCATGGTGGTACACGTTTATAATCCCAGTACTTGGGAGGCTGAGACAGAAGGATCACAGGTTCATATCCAGTACAACCTCAGCAACTTAGTGAGGCCCTCTGCAACGTAGTGAGACCCTGTTTAAAAAAATAAAATAGGGCTGGGCTTGTAGCTCAGTGGTGGAATGCCCCGGGTTCAATCTCTAGTATCACACACACACACACACACACACACACACACACACACACACATTACTTTAAAAAGGAATATTTTCATTTATTCACCTGAACACTCAGGAATATTAAACATGAGTTGTTGAGCTGATTTGGACTTTTTAAAAGTCAATTTTAATTTACTATGTTTAGCCGGGTGTGGTGGCGCATGCCTGTGAGTCCAGTACTTGGGAGAGTAAGACAGGAGGATCGCAGGTTTGAGACCAACCTCTGCAACTTAGACCCTCAGCAACTTAGCAAAACCTATTTCAAAATAAAAAATAAAACAGGGTTAGGGGCGTCACTCAGAGGTAGAACGCCCCTGAGTTCAATTCCCAGTACCACAAAAATAGAAATAAATTTACTGTGTTTGCTATCAAGACTGGAGATCTGAAGGGGAAATATATGCAATAAATCTTTATCTCTAGCCAGGCGTGGTGGCGCACGCTTGTAATCCCAGTACGTAGGAGGCTGAGACTGGGAGGATCTGGGTTCGCATCCAGCCTCAGTTACTTAGTGAGGCCCTCCGCAACTTAGTGAGACCTTGTTTCAAAATAAAGAATAGAAAATAGGGCTGGGGGTGTAGCTCGGAGGTAGAATGCCCCTGGGTTCAATCCCCAATACCACAAAAATAAATAAATAAATAAATCTTTATCTCTGTGTAACTTTTCAGTAACACATCCATTATATAAAGTTATGTGTCTTTTCTAATTTACTGTACTTTTGTGACAGCTCACTTTATAAAAATAATTTAAGATCATAAAAATTTGCCTAACTGAAGGAGAATAAGAAAGGGTAACACTGTATCTTTTGGTCCCTTTGCTTAATTTTTAAAACTGTGCATGTAAATAAATCTATGCCAACTTGGTCTAGTAGAAAAAGCACTGAGTTAAAACACTGGAGCAGGTAGCTTTTATTATGGCTCCCAGTAGTCCATAGGTGGCCAAGTGTGAATTAGTCTAGGCCTCATGGTTTAGTTTGCTTCACTTACTCTCTCGGCCATATTCCTTTCTGCAGGGCACATTTTTATAACCAAATATAGAGGCCTTGTCATTTACTCTAGACTCTGCCTCTTTATAAATTCTTTTTTTTTTTTTGTACTGGGGATTGAAAACATGGGCAATCTATCTCTGAGCTACACCTCTCGCCCCCCCTTTTTAAAAATAGGGTCTTGCTAAGTTGCTGAGGATGACCTCAAACCTGTGATCATCCTGTCTCAGCCTTAGTACAGGGCGTGCCCCACCACATCTGACTTACAAATTCTTAAGCAAAGTCATTTTAATTTCCCTGGGCCTTCATTTCCTACTTTAATGAAATCAATACTAAATTCTGTTTAACTCAAAAAAAATTGCAAACATAAAAGGAAGTGAGATATTTTTAAAAACTGAGGACCATATAAATACTTGGTGGGATTTTTTTGTTGTTTTGTTTTTGTAGGGCTTTGTTCTTTGAAGGTAGCATGGTAAAAATGATCATTGGTACAGTTACTTCAGCCCTATGTGGATGGTATACAAATCCTTATTGGATATAATCACACTAATGGAATTTACCTTTCTAAATATTTGCCACCTAAAAAACAGGAAATTTGACTTGCAGATACATGTTTTGTGTGGCAAAAAGGAGAATACTAGAATTTCTAGTGGATAATTAAAATTGATTATAAATTTATTTCTGTCTTCTACAAATTTAGCCTGTATTTGTACCTTCTTTCTCATTATTCTCCAGTGTAAGGCCAATCCTTCTTCTTAGGCCATTGGTTCTCAACCGTGCACATTAGTTGCCTGCATAGATTTTTTAAAAATACTAATTAAATGGGAATCTCTAGGAGGTTGGCCAGTTATCTTTCTCTCTTTTTTTTTAAGTTCCTCAAAGAATTGCAATGTTTAGCTAAGGTCAAGAAACATTCTTTCTGTGTGTGTGTGGATCTGGGGATTGAACCTCCGAGCTGCACCCTCCCCCAGCCCTTTTTATTTTGTACTTTGAAACAGGCTTGCTAGGTTGCTGAGGCTGGTCTCGAAGCTGGGACCTCCTGTCTCCACCTCCCAAGTACTGGAATCACAGATGTGCGCTACCATGCCCAGCTGAGAAGCATTCTTTATCCTTCCCAAAACCTTATGTCATCACTTTTATCCCCATAGCTCCTGTATCTCCAAGCTCTCCCCCTGTTGGCTACTTTTCCTTAGTAAAGACTCAGCATGTGTGTGACCCATGCCCCTAAACATCTTAACTCTGTTCTCTTTAGCTGTTATCCTTTCTTATTTGTCTCCTCTAAGTTTCTTAAAAGTAAACAAAAGCTGGCTAAATTTTTTCATCTCAACTTGGTACATTCTGTATTCCACATCTAGCTCTAACTGAAATCACTTTTACTAAAGTTACTGATTGTCTAAATGTCAGAAATCCCTGTGAAACTTTTCAAACCTTCCCTTCTACTTGGATATTCATAAAGTTTCATAAAAATTCTTTTCTTCTTTGGAATCTGCTGTAACATTCCCTTCTAGTTCTCCTTCATCTTTTTGTTACTTCTTTATAGTTGCTTTTTGGTACTACACTTTATCTAGCTTGAAGTTTTGGCATGGCCCAGGATAAGGTGTTTGGCCTTCTTTTTCTTTCAGTTTATACCTTCTTCCTGGACAGCTTCATCTATTACAATTTTTGCTTATTTGCCACTATACTCATATAGCAAGACCCTGTTTCCAAATAAAAAGGGCTGGAGGTGTAGCTCAGAGGTAGAATGCCCCTGGCTTCAATCTCTAGTAACGAACACACACACACACACACACACACACACACCACAATCTGGGTTAACAGCTTTTTTCCCTTTCATTACTTAAGTAATGATAGATGTTGTTTCACTGTCTTTCATGGTTTCCATTGAGAACTCTGGTCATTCAAATCATTTTCCTGTGTATGATTTGTTGTTTTCCCGGGCTGCTTTCAGGATTTCTGTGTTTGGTTTTCAGCAGTTTAACTATGATATACGTAGTCATAGTTTCCTTCAAATCCTGTTTGGGGCTTGCTCAGCTTTTCAGGTTTGTAAATTTATGCTTCACTGAATTGGAAAGTTTGTATGTCTACTTGAAATATTTTTTATGCCTAATTCATTCATATTCTTTTTTATTCTCTCCTCTCTTTTCCTTCTTTCCTCCCTCCCTCCCTCCTTCCTTCCCTCCACTCATCTTCTGGGACTCTAATTACTCACATATTTGGCCTTTGAAATTGTCCCAAAAATCTTTGAGACCCTTCTTGGTTTTTTTGGTACTAGGGATTGGACCCAGGGGTAGTCTACCTCCAGCCACAACCCTAGCCCTATTTTATTTTTTATCTTGTAACAGGGTCTTGCTAAGTTGCTGAGACTGGTCTTAAATCTGTGATCCTCCTGTCTCCACTCCCAAGTACTGGGATTACAGGCATGCACTACCACATGCAGCTTCTTTTTCAATTTTTTTAAATTGAAATATAGTTAACATACTTAGTCTGTTTCCTGTTGCTGTAACAAAATACATGAGACTGGGTATTTCATAAATAATAGAGGTTTATTTAGCTCACTCTTATAGAGGTTGTGAAGTCTAAAAGTATGGCTCCAGTATCTGGTAAGGGCTTTCTTGCTGCATCATGACATGACAGAGAACATTACATGAGCAAGCTAGCCAGAGCCACTCCCAAAATAGCCGTTAATTCATGAACCCATTTATAGGGGTATAACTCTCATGACCCAGTCACCATTTAAAGACCCCCACCTCCCAAAAAGGCAATCAATTCCAATATGAGGCTGTGGTCATGGTGGTACATGCCTGTGATCACAGTACTTAGGAGGCTAAGACAGGAGGATCACAGGTTCAAGGTCAGCCTCAGCAACTTAGTGAGACCCTATTTCAAAATTTAAAAAATGGAGTTGGGGATATAGCTCAGAGGTAGAACTCCCCTGCATTCAATCCTCAGTACCAAAAAAAAATTCCAATGAGTTTCAGAGCCATATTCAAACCATACCACATACCATAAAATTTGCCCATTTAAAGTGTACATTTTAGTGGTGTTTAGTTTACTTACAGAGTTGTGCAACAATCACTGCAGTCTAAACTTAGAACATTGTCATCAGCCCAAGAGAAAACTCTAACCTGTTAGCAGTACTTTTTATCCACAATCCCCTCAGGTAACCCCCACAGCCATATACAGTCTCTATTCTATTTCTGTAGATTAGCCTCTTCTTCACCTTTACATAATTGGTATGAGATATAATCTTCTGTAAGTATCTTTTGCTTAGCATATCATTCGATCTTATCTGCTCTCTCTACTTTAAACTGAGTGATTTTTATTGATCTATCTTTAAGTTCACTGGCTTTCTCTTTTTATCATTCTGCTTCAAAGCCCAACCAGTGAATTTTTACCATTTCAGTTATTGTTTTTCAGTAGTAACATTTCTTCTTGTTTATTAATGAGTTCTGTTTCTCTGCTGAGATTTATCATCTTTTCATTAATTACAAGTGTCTTTCTTTACCTGGCTTGACATAGTTACAGCTTCATTGTCTAATAAATCAATATTTGGGTTGTCTTGGGATTGACTTCCACTGACTTCTTTTCCCTTGAGAATAAATCATTTTCCTGGCTCATTGTATGTTAAGTGAATGGGCATCATGAATGCTGTTAGACGTTGGATCCTGTTATATTGCTTAGAAAAGAGTTCATGATTCTGTATTGCTGGTCAATTAACTCAGTGAGACTCAAATTGCAGACTGTCCCACCTGCAGGAGGGTAGTGAATCATATGTCAACTTCAGTTCAAGTTGTAGTTGCAGGCTACTTTCCAGTTTATTGTTCAGGAGTCAGCCAGAGACTTGGACTGAGTTTAAACACAGAATTAAGGGCTCCCTTCCCCTACTCTCGTTCTCTGGCAACTCTTGTTGCCCCATCTTCCTTTCCTGGGTTCTCTAGCTTAAGATGGCAGGTTTTTCTAATGGCATTTTAGCTCCCTGGTACTTATGTGGGAACCGTCGCTACCCTCGAGGTAAAACTACCCAAAAAACAAAACAAAACCCATGCAGTTGCCTCAGGTAATCACTTTCTTCATTTATTGACTTCCCTCCAAAATTGCATGTTTTTGTTCAGTCTCCACAGAGCCCTCAGTTAACTGTATTTGGTATTTTGTCAACTTTTACAACTAATACAGGTGCAGTTTGTTAAGTGCTTACTCTTCAATACAGAAAGCAACGTTTTGGGGGTTTTGTTTATTTGTTTTTTACTTAATTTTAAAGAAGAAAACATTACAGATAAAGTTCTCTTGTGTTCCCTTCTTCAATCCCATTACCTTCCTTCAATCCCCTGAGGGAACAAATTTCATATGGATCTCAGCATGTTTATACTAACTAGCTTAGAGGTTTCCAAGAATCTCTTTAAAAGTTACTTAGCTTCTCTGTACCTTAGGTTTCTCATCAGTAAAATAGGAAAAACCACCTAATGAAGGTTTTTTTATCCAATATAAACATCTTATGTTATTTGTAATCCCTCCCTTCACAATTGTTTTCTCTATTTATTGTTAAACCATATAATTTATTCATTATTTGTGTGTGTGGCACTGGAGATACAACCCAAGGGTCTCGCTAGGTTGATGAGAGTTTCACTAGTTGCTGAGGATGTCCTCAAACCTGTAATCCTCCTTTCTCAGCCTCCCAAGTACTGGGGTTACAAGCATGTGCCACCAAGCCCAGTTTTTAAGCCATATAATTTAAAATTTGTTTTGTTTTTTGAGAATTGAACCCGGGGCATTCTACCTCTGAGCTACACCCCCAGTCCTCCCCCCCCATTTTTTTTTTTTAAACAGGATGTCACTAAGTTGCTGAGGCTGGTCTTGAACCTGCCATCCTCCTGTCTCAGCCTCCCAAGAACTAGGATTATAGGCATGTACCACCACCCCTGTCTTAATTTAAATTTTTTAATCTCCAGCGCCAAATTCATTACCTAACAGAATAGATAATCTAGGAAATTGAAATTGAAATGTATCATTGACTGGTTTTGTTAACCTCATGGTTAACTATTCATTTCCCCACAGCTGTGTTCTGTACTGGTGGAAGAGATGGAAACATTATGGTCTGGGATACCAGGTGCAACAAAAAAGGTAATCTAGTTCTATTTTAATTTTGACAGATGTGAGATAACCCCATAATTATTTTGAATGAAAGTGTTAGTGATTTCATTGGATTACCACCAGGGGGCACATGTGTTCATAATTCCCCATTTCTGCTCAATGTTCAATTCTCAGAATCCTAGTGATGATTGCAAGTATTATTACACTCATGTATTTACCTCATATCATCTTCTAAATTATAAGTTCATTTACCTAAATTATTGATAGAATTAAAATTATTAGTACATAGGATCACTAGTAAATGTTAATCTTTTATAGTTTAAGTTTTCCTTTTTGTTGTTTAAAGAATAGATTAAATAGTAGTTTACATTGCCCCATTCCATTAAGCAGAAAGTGATGATCATCTGCCTATTTTTAATGTATTCATTTTTTAACTTTTTTTGGTGTGTGTGGTACCGGGGATTAAATCCAGTGGCATTCTGCCTCTGATCTACACCCCCAGCCCTATTTTATTTTCTATTTTGAAACAGAATGTCACCAAGTTGCTGAGGCTGACCTCGAACCTGTGATCCTCCTGTTTCAGCCTTCCAAATACTAGGATTGCAGGCATATACCACCACTCCTGGCTTATTTTTAAAATTTTTAATAGACTTTATTTTGTACAGCAGTTTTAGGTTCATAGCAAAATTGAGCAGTTTCCATATATCCCCAACTCCTACACACATACACACGCAGCCTCCCTCACTGTCAATATATTACACTCAAATGATGTACTTACTACAACTGATGAACCTCCAATTTTTTTTTTTTTTTTTTTTTTTTTTTGGTATTAGGGATTGAACCCAGGGACATTCTGCCTCTGAGCTACACCCCCAGCCCTTTTTGTTTTTTGTTTTTGGAACAGGGTCTCACTAGGTTACTGAGAATCTCACTAATTGCTAAGGCTGTCCTTGAACCTGCGATTCTCCTGTCTCAGCCTCCCAAGCACTGGGATTACAGGTGTGCACCACCATTCCCAGCTCAAACTCCATAGGTTACAGTAGGTTTTACTTTTGGTGTTTTACATTCTATGGATACTGACAAGTACATTGACCTGTGTCTGCCATTATAATATTCAGAATAGTTTCATACCCTAAAAATTCTCTGTGCTCTGCTGTTCTTCCTTGTCTCCCCACTAAGTCTGTCAACCACTGCTCTTTTTATTGTCTCTATGGTTTTTGCCTTTTCCAGTTCATCATAAAGTTGGAACCACACAGTATATAACCTTCTCAGACTGACTTCTTTCCCTTACTAATGTGCATTTGTTTCCTCCATGCCTTTTCATGGCTTCATCAGCCTCATTTCTTTCTAGTGCTTTCTAGTGTTATCTGAATGTACCACCATTTATCCATTCACAGGCTAGAGGATATCACAGTTACTTACGAGTTTTGGCCATTATGAATAAAGCTTCTATAGGGGCTGAGGGTGTGGCTCAGGATTTGCCTAGCATATGCAGGCACTGGGATCAATCCTCAGCACCACAAAAATGGAGGTAGGAGAGAAAGAGGGAGAGAACTGCTATAAATATCAGTGTGTTCTTCCTTTTTGTACATTATAATCTAAACACGGGAGATATGGTGCAGATGGCTCTGCTGGTTCTAATTTCACTAATCTGGTCACAAATTACTTAATTTTGAGGTCATATGTATAGATGTTACATACATCATGAGATCAGAAAAAAGCCTAAATCTGTTTCCTTGGAATATCTTTCAGATGGGTTTTATAGACAAGTGAATCAAATCAGTGGCGCTCACAATACCTCAGACAAGCAAACCCCTTCAAAGCCTAAGAAGAAACAGAATTCAAAAGGACTTGCCCCCTCTGTGGTAAGGTTTTATAGATGTCTACATTATAGAGATCTTAACAGTGGGATAGAATATCATTTTACTGAATTTGTTGGACTAAAAATGGGAGTTGTGGGTTAGGTAAATGAGAATCTTTACTTCCTTTTGATAGCAAGAGATTTATTACTTTACATTAGTGGTTCTCAATCTCCAGTGGGCAGTAGAGTTACCTAAAGAACATGTTAAAAATTCAAATTTCTAGGCCTCATCTCTAAAGATTGCCATATGTCTATATACCTGCAATATAATGTGAGTCATTAGATATGATAGTTTGTGTGTGTGTCTTTTTGTGCTGGAGATTGAACTCGGGGCCTCATACATGCTAGGCAAACACTCTGCTACTGAGCTACATCCCATCACTTTTTATTTTGAGACAGCCAGGCTGGCCTCAAACTTGCCTCAGCCTCCTGAGTAGCTGGATCGCAGGTATGTGCCACTGTGCCCAGCCTGTATTTTTTAAAAAATACTTGGATAGAGCATTGTGCTACTCTAGTAGTCAAAAGTTAAAACTATGCCCATTATACATCTTTTTTCTGGGGAAAAAATTGCCATTGATTTCAGTTTCATGTATTTTTTTAATATTCCTGATTTATAGGATCCAAGTTAATATTTTGTGGGAGGTGTGACTGCGAAAACCTTAGGACTTAAAATACATACTATAGAGCTGGGGGTGGTGGCACATGGCTGTAATCCCAGTACTTGGGAGACTGAGACAGGAGGATCGCAGATTCGAGGACAGCCTGAGCAAGTAGTGAGACTCTCATCAACCTAGCAAGACCTCGTTTCCAAATTAAAATAAAATAGAGCTGGGTGTTTAGCTCGGAGGTAGAATGCCCCTGGATTCAATCCCTAGTACCACACACAAAAAAATGCATACTATATGCAGGACACAGACATGAATGGAAACCAATGTTAGTCTGTATAAGCCAGAGGAAGTTAAAATGTATAACCTTTCAGACATTCAGTCAGGTTCTGAGCTGAGAGGACTTGTTAGGTGATAGCATTTAAGAGGTAAAACTACTGAGCCCCTTTAACTTTTCAGACCATATAATCGTTCATCTATAATTCTTAGATACTTTTTTATGATAATATGAGTACGTCGCAACATTTGATAGATGAAACAAGCACAGGAAAATGGAATTAGTTTCCTACAGATACACAGCTTATTAGTAGGGCTGATTCTAAGTAGACTCAAGAGCCCAGACAAGTAAAAATCTTTTAGTCACCATTTTGTTTCTTGGTTACAAGTTAAAACGTTAACACTGTCTGCTATAACTTAATGATATTTAGGTCATTTCCTTGCTAGCATATGTATCTAGGATTATTGGAGAAAGAAATTTTAATCTAATTCAGAGTTTGGGAGGAAAGGCCATTTTTAAGTACCTTCTCTTGATGGTGAAGATTGTGATGCCTAAGACAGAATTTCCTTCTTTTCTCTTTCTTTCTTGTGCTGTTAGGATTTCCAGCAGAGTGTTACTGTGGTCCTCTTTCAAGATGAGAATACATTAGTCTCAGCAGGAGCTGTGGATGGGTAAGAGTCTATTTCTTGGTTCTTTTGATGAGGTGTCTTTCATGAGCCATGATGGGGAAGTCACCTAGTCCCATTATAATTGTGCATGTATGCTTTTAACTTTTGACATGGTGAGTGCCCCAGCTGAGAAGAGGAACCTCAGACACTGGGAACTGAAATAGAAATCTTGTTCAAATAATTAAATAATATAATACATGTGTCACACACAGCACATTATGTAGCATCTAGGAGCAGTGTTTGCCGCTGCTGCAATTATAAAGAGAAAGCTGGATGAGTAGCTTGCTTGCCTTATAGCAGTATAAGTTAGTCACTGATTCTTAATTTGAGGAATAAAATTTCTATTATTTTGGATTTTATCTTTTCAGGTTTAGAAATATCTTTAAAAGAGGAAATCTGATTCTGGGCATGTAATTGGTGTTTTGGGGAGTAATCTAACTGGATTTATAGTAAGGTCCAAATGCTCTCACTTACTTGCCATCTATGACTGATCTGAGTTTGAGCTTCCAAATAGGTCTGTGATACATATTTATTGGTTGCTTTATAGAAGATTAGTTCCTCATGTGTAGGAACTCTTGTTAAGGCATATTTCTTTACCTATTATATCTCTAAATGCATCACTACCTTCATAAATTTTAATTTAAAAAGTAATAGCTAAATAGGCGAGGATTTCCATTGTCTCCTGCATACTAAAACCCTTTTGTGAACCAAATTCTCAGGCAAGAGTGAAGGATCATCTAAAAGTTATTAGTTATGTTTGTGAGTGGCTGTGAAAGCTTGCTCCATTTGTTTCCAAGGATACTGCCATTTTGTACCAAGTTTATTATGTTTTCAAGTTGCCTACAAACTAGAAATAGAGGATTAAGAAAATTATTCCAGAGGACAAATTGAAGAACTATTTTTCCTCTATTTCACAGGAACATTTATTTGTTTAGATTAGATTACTTAAGGTGTTGTGTATAGAGATATAACCATAGGAACAGAGCTTGCTACTTGTGATGTCAAAGGATATATGCAGAGTACTAACAGCTTAGGAAGTGTTTTGTTTTGTTTTTTTTTTTCTAAAAACAATGGAACAGTGACTATCAGCATCCAACCTTCATCTTCCTTTTCCGCTCCCTTGGAGTAAATTCCAGAAGCCCATCACTGGGTCAAATCACATCTGTTTCCGTTCTGTCAGAATTGTAAGCCTGACCTTGGAAACAATAGCATGAAATAGTTCAATTTATTTCCCAATGAGATGTCCTCACTGTCCCTGGTAAATGTGCCAGAGAGTCAAATTAAAAGTCATTTTACATTCAATGTAAGTGAAGTTGTTTGGGATAAGAGAAGGTCTACAAAATAACTAATTATCTTGGTTTTTAGGATAATCAAAGTATGGGATTTACGCAAAAATTATACTGCTTATCGACAAGAACCCATAGCGTCCAAGTCTTTCCTGTACCCAGGTAGCAGCACTCGAAAACTAGGTAAGCTTTTGCATAGATGTAGGACTTTGGGGGGGAAGTGTGGATTTTTTTTAATTAAAAAAAGTCAAGCAAGTTTCAGCAACATAGACTTGGGAAAGTCTTATCTCATATCCCCGTCTGATGACATCTTGTGGAATGGTCTATTTTTGCCTCCACATTTTAGCCTCATCTCTTCACCATCACACTAACTAAAGTTTCTTTTTCCCAGGATACTCAAGTCTAATTTTAGATTCCACTGGCTCTACTTTATTTGCTAACTGTACAGATGACAATGTTTACATGTTCAATATGACTGGATTAAAGACTTCTCCAGGTAAGATGTTAGTCGTTTAGATTTTCTTACCAGGAAACTGATAATGGGCATTTGTTAATGATGATTTAATGTTTTTTAAAACAAAATTGATTAAGCTGTGTAACTTTGGTGTACTTAATCCCAGTGGTGTTTTCATAGTGGTACTTTCCTTGGGATCATTTCACAAGCAAACAGAATCCTGCTGTATATGTTGACATATTTTATTGTATCCTAATAATGGGTCTCCTGAAATGGTGCCCCTTGGTCTATTTTTAGAATTAATTTTCTATTTAATAATTTTGGAGGGTAAAGAAAGGTATTTTGTTCAAGGTTTGCCCTTGCCGGGGGTTGTTAGTTATAATTAAAGAGCTAGGGCTAGAGATATAGCTCAGTGGTAGATTGCTTTGCCTAGCATGCGTGCGGCCCAGGGCTTACTCCCTAGCACCACATACACAAAAAAATTAGTTGAATTTTTCAGATTCCTCAAATAGTTCCACCCTCCCTCAGCCTTCCTCTTAATGTTGGACAGAAGCCATTTTATCTTGAGGTTTTTTCCCCCGACCTCACCTTTTACTCCTCAAGAATATAAAAATAGAATCTGATACTTAATACTAATAAATAAATGATATTTTTTAAAAGAAACCAAAGCTTTTCAAGCATGCTTTGAGAAGGTTATTTGGGTTATGTTATTTTTATGAACATTATCAATTATGTGAGCAAGCGATTAATTAGTAGCCTGGATCTTCTTCAGGTCCAGTTCTGCCAAAAACACTGAATTTCATAACACATGCCCAGAGCTACTTGTTTCCACTGATGTGCTGATACCTAAGAAATCTCAGAATGGTACAGAACTTAGGTGGTTTTAACTGTGATCTTAGAGAAGTTTCTAAAGATACCCCCAAGCAATTTTATTAGGACTGGTATCTGTGGCAGCATCCTAGGTGACATTTCCAGGGTCTTGGATTAAGTCTAGTGTTCTTGAAACAAGAGCAAGAGAATTTGGAAAAGGGAAGAGGTTTAATAACTTTTTTGCTGTTTTCCTTAATTGAATCAGAGCTTGGATAACTATTTTATCTGATCATATAAAATCGACTTGTAAAACTCTTTCCTCAAAAGATATGATCCTGATGATATTATCAGATCTGAAAGAGCTCTTTTTATCAATTTTCCTATACTGTGACACTAAAGGGACCCTAAATGTAGTCTATCCCTCTGCCATCAAGCACTTTGCTAATAATCTAGTAACTTTTTTCTGTGTTCCTAAAATAATTTTATTTGTTCTCAAAGATATATAGTAGATAGATTGATTTGTTGCTTGGAAATTGAATGATAGCTGTGTGTGTGTGTGTGTGTGTGTGTGTGTGTGTGTGTGTGTAACATCTGATAATTACTTATCTTTTCCAAATCTTGAGAAAGGTCCTGGACTCAACACTTGATCCGTCATATGTTTTATCACAGTATTGCATTATACTAAGTGATGTTCATAGAATGACTCTAAAGCACTTTAGGAACCCAAATTATAAAAGAAAGATTAGTTGAGCTATTTAAGGCCACTGTAGGTTTTAGAAGAATTTTTAGTGAGATTGAGACACTTGTAATATACTTCCTACCACCTTTTCTTAGACCAGCAGAGGGCAATGAGTGCTTAGAGGTTTAGTGGGGAATGTGGCTGGAGTCCGAAGATGAACAATCATAATTTTGGAGCAGTGTTGAGAATAAAGTAGCCTCTTTATTTTGCAGGGATTTATCTATTATAGCAGGTTTATAACACATGTATCTGAATTGATTTATATCTGCTTCACTTTCACAGTAAAAATATATGATATGTTGCATATTTGATATGTAGACTTTTTCTTTAAAAGTTATAAAAACAGTCCTTTTCCAGTTTACTCTGGAGAAAGGAAGGGATTTCTATGAGCACTTATAGAAAACGACTAAGTCCTTTACTAATACTTCTCTTTATGTTAAAAATTAGAGTGGGGTTTTTTTCTGCCTAAATTTTTCCTTAAATTCTACTATAAATGAGATTTTTCTTTTGTAGTCCTTGGTGGTCTGATGCCAGAGGCCTCAGGTCTCAGCCTCCTTAGATAAAAGAACCTGTCAAGAGCATATTGTGCTAGATGCAATTACTTGCTCTTTTCCATGGATAAAGTCTAAACCTGAAGGCTTAAACTAACCTAGTGTATTATGTGTGAACACAGTTTACCCCACTACCTACTTCTACCACTCAGGCTGTTGTTTGTTTGTTTGTTTGTTTGTTTGTTTGTTTGTTTGTTTGTTTTTGCGGTACCGGGGATTGAACGCAGGGGCATTCTACCTCCATGCTATGCCCCCGGCCCTGTTTTTTTTTTACTTTATTTTGGAACCGGGTCTCACGAAGTTGCGGAGGGCCTCACTAAGGAGAGAGAGAGAGAGAGGGAGGGAGGGAGAGAAAGAGACAGAGAGAGAGAGAGAGAGAGAGAGAGAGAGAGCGAGCGCTGAGGCTGGCTGCGAACCCGGATCCTCCGGTCTCTGCCTCCCAAAGTACTGGGATTACAAGCGTGTGCCACCATGCCCGGCACTCAGGCTATTTTAAGTGCTGGATTAAAAAGATTTCCACACCCCAGATAAGCTATCACTAAGTTTTAGCCAGAAAAAGTGGTCTTTTTCACTGATTTTTACCTATTCATGGAACAAATATTTGAGGATCTACTCTATTCAAAGCACTGTGAGATCTAGAGAGGAAAGAATAAGATAAGGAACGTACCATCAAAAGGCTTGAAGTCTAAGAAGCAAGACCTATGTACTAATACAGTACAAAAAGCCCTACCCTAGGGTAGGGGGAGAGAGTCTGGTCTTTATTCTTTATTTTACTACAAGATTCTATATCACCTGCTTTCTTTTCCTTTAAAGTTTTTCCATCGCATTTTCCTCACATGGTATTGTCAGTTCCATTTCAAAAAAAATTTTTTTTTTTTTTTTTTTGCTAATGTCCAGTTTCTTGTTATTTGGTGAATGAAGTTGAACATCTGCTTTGATAGTCAATACAAGTGATAAAACTTGTTAGAATATATATGCTGTCTGTATTCATTTGAATACGAAATAACAATGAGTCATTTGTGCCCCCCCCCCCGGCAGTGGCAATATTCAATGGACACCAGAATTCTACTTTTTATGTAAAATCAAGTCTTAGTCCAGATGACCAGTTTTTAATCAGTGGCTCGAGTGATGAAGCTGCCTACATCTGGAAGGTAAGTTGCCAAACTTCCCCCACTAATGTGAGACGGAATTGTTCTTGTAAATATGTTTTCTGTCGAATCTGAGGTAAGTTTAATGCAAACACATTCTATTAACTTTTTTGCATTAGATATTTAGTAAAGGTTGCTTCTTGGCTTTTAATATAGCTAAACCGCACAATATCAGAATATATGCATTTTATTTATGTCCATGGCTTATCAGAAATTGACAATCCATTTCCTCTTTCATAGATTGTTAGGAAAAGGAGAATTCAGAAGGGTAGTAAAAACCTTAACCACTTTGTCTTGCTTCCTAGAAAATATGCTGTACTGCCTTTCTGCTCCATGTTTTCAAATTCATTCAAAACGCGATATTTTGATCCTAAAGATCCTACACACGAATCACCCAAAGAGCCTTGTACAAAGCAGTCACTCAAAAATATTTGTATAATAATTGTATTTGTAATTCTGTTTTCTTAGAAGTAGCCAATGTTTAGCTATTAAAATAGATATGGCCACTTTCTCAGTTTTTATATATTTAATAGCACTTAATAGTTTATTATTTTAGAGACTTCCTGTTGCTATTAAACAAGTTTATACTTTTCTTGTTTTGCTTTTTTTTTTTTTTTTTTTTTTTTTTTTTTTTGCGGTACCGGGGACTGAACGCGGGGGCGTTCTACCTCTGCGCTACACCCCCGGCCCTATTTTTTATACTTTATTTTGAAACCCGGTCTCACGAAGTTGCGGAGGGCCTCACTAAGGGGAGAGAGAGAGAGAGAGACAGAGAGAGGAGAGAGAGAGAGAGCGCTGAGGCTGGCCGCGAACCCGGATCCTCCGGTCTCTGCCTCCCAAAGTACTGGGATTACAAGCGTGTGCCACCACGCCCGGCTTGTTTTGCTTTTTAAATAACAGAACTCTAAAGTCAGTACTGTAAGCTAAGAATTTTAAGACTGTCCATTTGAAGTCTAATGGAGAAAATGCCCTGGGGAAGTACAAAAAAGTGATTTTTGTGTACCTAGAGTTGTAAAAATGCAACACTGCCTTATTGTAAGTTTTTAGTAACAATATTCTAAATGGTCACAAGGTGGGGATATTGTTCTATCCAAGGTATTTTTATGTCGGGCCTGTCTCTTTTTACAAGCACAATTTTTTCTTTTATTTGTTGTATTTTTAAACAAATGTGTTTATTTGTAAAATACACACTTGAGAATCTATCTTATGGAAATAGTTTTTACCTAGTTCCTCTCTATAAAAAAAATTCTTTCTTAAGCTTTAAACTTTATCGATATGTGTCACCAGTACTGACACTTCTGTCTTATATTTTAGACTTTGAGTTTTAAACCGGGTCTTATGCTTAGTTTGCTATCTTTTTGTTTCCCCTTTCTCCTTCCCTTGCTGTCTTACTTATTTTATTCCTTTCTGTACTTTTAACTCCCAGCTTAACTGGAGAATTATACTTCAACCACAAGTCTGTATCTTTTGAAGTTTCTTACAAGAAAAAGCAAACTGAAATTTCAGACATACCAAAAATCATGATAAAGGATTGGGCGCAACCAAAAAAAAGTACCAGTCTTTTAAAGTTATTTTAGATAAGTTTTTAATTATTCATATGCATAATGATGTGTATAATTATATATCTATGTGTGTATAATTTTCTTGCCAATTCTTGAAGTTCCTATACCCTTCTCTAGTACAAAGACCTTTTTAAAATTTTGTTTTAGTGAATGAGAGTTGAGGGGATATTTTTTCCATTTAAAGACACACACTAAAGGCTTGGCTATTGTTTCTAATCCATTTTGAGGCATATCCAGTCAGTGGCTGCCACATACATGGGTGACCCTTTCTAAATTCCTAAGCTGGGTCACATGTTGCCTCTGAATGACGTGGTTCAGACGTGATGTTCTCCTGCCTGTCCACACATAACTCAGTGTACAGGCCCTGATATTTGAGATCCTGGCAAGCCTGCTGCTCCTAAAATTGAATTTGCCTAGTGAGGTGGCTCAGTTTCTCTTTTCCATGATAAAAATGGGGGGGGGGTGTTATAGTTTCAGAGCAATTCCATGCAAGCTGAGTGTCCAGGCTATTAGGTTTTCTTATACTATGTGTCCAACAGGTCAGAATTCTTTTAAGTAATGGAATATTTTCTATGCTAAAAAGTCCATGGGTACAAGAAAACAGTAATAGGAAAGAGTTTTATGTCTTAAGACAGAAGAGAACGGCCTTCTAATTCTTACTACTACCCAGCAAAGGGAAGATGTAATATATTTAGACTCTCTGGTACTGAGACCCAAAACTTAAAAATAAAAAGATTTAACATTCTACTTTTTAATTTCCAACCTATTGTCCCACCTCCAGTCCTACCCTCTCTTTCCTGGTTTGTTTCTAATATAGCCACTGAATAGTATTGAAGTAGTTATAAATAAACTGATTTGGCACAGCCATTCTACCGCTGACTGGCGAAACATTGAGCCTGACACTTTAGGAAGTGTAAATGATCTCATGGCAGAAATAAAGATTAGATTTGGTTTCCTACCGGGCAGAGTATGGAAATTTTATGAGGAAAAGTGCTGATCTTTCTTTTATATGTTTAAGTACACAAAATGCTTTATGACGTCAGAAGGTTAGAGCCATTTACTTATAAGATGCCTTCACAGTTTCAACTTTGGGATTCTTTGTGTCTGAAGTCTTTATAAAAAGTAAGAGAGGACTATATTCTGTGTTTTACCATCCCCAAAATGCTTAGATATAATTGTCTCTTGGACTATTTAATAGTCTCCTTCCTACTGAAAAGGAAAGGGAAGGCTAATCATAAAAAATAAATAAAAATTTAATCATGTAATTATGGTAATGTTTTTATAATAACAAGGTGATAATGAGTAAAAAGTATTAGAATGAAAATGAAGAATGTAAAAGTTTCATAGAAGAAATTAATCTTCTTTGAAGTAGTCACCACATACTATACCCAAAGAAAGTTCTAAACTGTCAAAGCATTCATTACTAAATTAAAAAAAAATGTATTAGAAGCTAATTTCTCATTTCAGACTACAACATACTCTTCCCCCCACTTTTTCTTATTTGGGTAGAATTCAGGGCTGGGGGTATAGCTTAGCAGTAGAGCTCCTGCCTAGCATGTATGAGGGCCCTGGATTTAATTCCCAGTACTGCCAAAAAAATTTTTTTTCATATAACATAAAATTTTCCATTTAAGTCATTTTAAAGTATACAATTCAGTAATCTTTAGTATAATCATAAATTTGTGCAACCATTACCACTGTCTAATTCCTGAACATTCATCACACCAAAAAGAAACCCCATACTCTTTCCCCATCAAGCACGAGCCTACATTCTGTCTATAGATGTGCCTATTTTGGACATTTCATGTAAATGTAATCACAGATTATGGCATTTTGTGTCTGACTTCTTTCATGTAGCATAATGTTATCAGGGTTCAGCCATGTTGTAGCATTTATAGTATTTATTCCTTTTTATAGTTGAATAATATTCCATTGTATAGATAGACCACAGTTTGTTCATCTGTTTATCAGTTGATAGTCATTTGAGTTGTTTCTACTTTTGACTTTATGATGAAAACTGCTCTGAACATTGTGTGTACATTTTTGTTGGAACATGTTTTCAATTCTCTTAGAGGTATATACCTAAGAGTAGAATTGCCAGGTCATGTTTAATTCTGTGTTTAACTTTTTGAGAAACCTCCCCATGTTTGTTTTTTGGGTTGCTTTTGTTTTTTGAAACAAGGTCTTGCTAAATTGCTGAGGGTCTTACCAAGTTATTGCACGCTGGCCTCCACTTTTAATGCCATGTAAAGTACCTGGCTTATGATATCCAATCAACAATGTTGGCTTTTATTTTTGTTATTATTACTACCTTATGAAATTGTAAAAAGTTTTGCCAAGGGTATCTTTTTCTTTGAAGCCCTGTAGTACAAAAATGCACATATATTCTGTTGGCAGGGATTTGGTTTTTCTTGAAACTTATTATTTTAATCCTTTGTGTATACTATTCAGATTCTCCTAGGGTGTTATACTACAGAAACTAAGGAAGGGGCCGTATCATGAAATGAAAAGTTAGAGGTAATAAGTGGGGTAAACCAATGGAGGAAAATAATGTGTTCCAACCAAGGATGTTCAAAAGAACATAGGGATTTCCTCTCCCTTTTAACTTGTTGCTACCAGATGTCTCTGTTTGGCCCTGAGTGAAGAAAAACTTAATGGACTGGGGCCATTTCAAATGGAAGAGGAGAGAGAATTTCTGTGACTGCTGGGATTATCTTCAGCTAGGTGTGGTGGCACATCCTTGTAATCCCAGTACTTGGGAGGCTGAGTGAGACAGGAGGATTGCAGGTTCGCAGCCAGCCTCAGCAACTTAGTGAGACCCTGTTTCCAAGTAAAATAGAACTGGAGGGTGGATGTAACTCAGAGATAGAATGCCCCTGGGTTCAATCCCCAGTACCAAAATAAATAAATAAAGTTTATCTTCAAAATCTTTCTAAAATATGTTACCTTGTAAAAGAATGACTTCTTATTTCTGTACTGTAGGAGAAGGCAGTAAGATCTTTGTAGATAGGGGAAAGCTTCCTTTTCTGTTCAATGCAAATTAGACTCTACTCTTTGTCTTTTGCATTTAGAATCATTGTATATGTGCCATGTGACCCAAGAGAGGACTAGTAATAATTAAGTTGGATAACCTTACAAGTCAGTGTTAAATCCCCTAACTACAATCTGAGGAATCTATTAAGTTTACTTAGTGACTGTCACAAATATTCTTTCCAGAGTTGCTTCCACTTTTTTCATACAAATGAGCCATGATTCAGAGCCTCAGAAAAATGAAAAGAGAATAACTTCTCACAGCTCCAACCTCCTTGCTCTTTTCAAACACACATGCTAATAATAGTAATGTGAGTTCGTACTCTTTATTGTGCTGGTTAATGCTCATGACCTGTAGGAAGTATTAACAGCTCTCAAATGAATCAGCTGTATGATGCTGTGACATGCATGTCATTGGTGGCATCCAATGATGGGAAAATAGGATTCTTAGTCACATGTGCAGTATAGCACCATATGGCCATGTTTGTTTGTTTGTTTGTGGGCAGTACTGGGGATTGAACCCTGAGCCTCATGCATGCTAGGCAAGTGCTCTACCACTGAACTACATCCCCAGCCCTTTTTATTTTAAGATAGGGTCTCACTAAGTTGCCCAGGCTAGCTTGAACTTGCAGTTCTCCTGCCTTGGGCTCTGGAATATAGAGGATTATAGGTGTACACAAATTTACTCAGCTTTCACCCTTCTTTATGCATTAAGATATATTAAAATGTGGTGAGACTTAATTGAAAATTCAAATTTCTTTAAGCAAGTTAACTGAAACAATATATTGAAGGAAAAACTTTTTTACAAAAGTATCATGTAAAATATAGCTTATAACCCTTCAAAATGAAGGTTATCCAACTCAAAATGAAGGAGCATAACTTTGGATTTTGGTAAAAATCAGCGACTTTTGGGAAGGAAGATTAGCCTTTTGTCCCAAGAGAGCTGGTAGCACGTTTCAGATACCTTCAGAATGTATAGTTAATTTAGTTTTCCTGTAAGTAGCTGACTAGGAAAGATCTGAAAATATCCAGGCTATGTAAAAACATGACTACGAACATTTCCCAGCTAAGGGATAAGGAACAATGCCAGTCTTGGATTTTAGTTGCAATATGTATAGCAAGGTAGTTTTGATTTGAATTAAGAACTGATCTGGTATCTAAGCTCATATTCTTTATTTTGACTATTTTTGTTGTGTTTTCTCAAATCAGTGACAGAAATACTTCATTGTCCATTGGAACTCATTTTTCTGAACCATAAGCAGGTCTAAGGGCCTTTGCTAAAGTTCTCTAAGGCAAAATTAGGAAGATTCAAAGCCTATGTCTGGGAGACCTAACACTGCTCTACTGACATGTTTCTTTTTGACTGGGCTAGGTCTCCATACCCTGGCATCCTCCTACTGTGCTCCTGGGTCATTCTCAAGAGGTCACATCTGTGTGCTGGTGTCCATCTGACTTCACAAAGGTTTGTGAACAAACATCTAATTGGTTTCAAAAGTAGATCACAAGTTTATAGGTTTGTCCAAGGTTTGTTTGAGAGTGACATAGACTTTTATGTTTAGAGGCTTAAAAGATGTAGAGGCTATCCAGGATATATATCAGCATTACTCATATTCTGGTTTTCTGTACCAATAGAGAAATGATGTACCAAGGAATAAGGATGGATTTCTGGTTCCCCAGTCATTCCTTCTCTAAGTGTAGAATTAAGTTTTTAGCTTAGTTAAAATTTCATCCTAAAAATCTAAGGTGAAAAAACCATCTAAGGTGAGAACTAGTCATTTTCACTTTCTATATATTATCAATGTGGTGTGTTAAAGGTAACATCTTGACTATTCTTCACAGTCCGATTTGGGTATTCACATGTGACAAATACAATGGTTACTGTGAAGTCTTAACATTAGATTACCTGTGAAAACTGTGAATGGAGTCTATCTGAAATGTGTTAGGCACTTTAGAAAGAAGAAAATATGCCCATCTTCTAATTCTTAGTGAATATATTATGTGATACTTAAAATAAAAAAAACCTAACACGTAGAAAGACCAGAAACATGAACTCCATCTCTCTATATATATGTGTATATATACTAGTACCCAAGTTCCACTCATTCTCCCAACCCCCATTGCTTCTGATCTTTGGGTTATTCTTTGTTCTAAAGGAAATCTCACTTCTATGAAGGTCTCCCCTTTCATGTATGACATTTTGAGGTTTTGTTGCCTATTGTTCCCATCTGTTTTGTTTTATCTTCCTGAAACTTCCCCTCGTCTGGTCTATTCATGACATCCCTGCTAGCTTTCCAGTACTGCTTTGGATTTCTCTTCATTTGAAGCCAAAGGCATTCCACCTCTGAGCTGTACCTCAGCCCTTTTTATTTTTTATTTTGAAACATGGTCTTGCTAGGTTGCTGAGAGTCTCACTAAGTTTCCGAGACTGGTCTTGAACCTACGATCCTTCTGTCTCAGCCTCCGAAGTACTGGGATTACAGGTGTGTGCAGCCATGTCCAGCTTCCCTGTTAGCATTTCTGTGGTCAGTTTCATGGCAAACCTGTGTTGTGTTTTTTTATAATTTCTCTATATAATTACATCCCAGTGACATTTTTTTCCTCTGAAATTCCATGTCATTTCCAGGAAGATATCTCTAACAGGGAGTATTGCATCTTCATGAAACTAACTAGGATGAATGGTATTTGAATATTCGGTTAATTGTGTCATCTTTTTTAAACCATCATGTATTATTCCTTATTTCCTATTCTAGTGAACGCGTGTGTGTGTGTGTGTGTGTGTGTGTGTGTGTGTGTGTGTGTGTGTTTTACTGGGAATTGAACCCAAGGGCATTCTACCTCTGAGTCACAACCCCAGCCTTATTTTAGTTTTTTATTTTGATACAGGGCCTCACTAAGTTGCTGAGGTTGGCCTCAAACCTGTGATCCTCCTGTATGACTCCCAAGTACTGGAATTACTGGCATGTGCCACCATGCCCAACTTAGTGACCACCATTTTAAAAGTTGTTTAAAATAATTTTGTTATCAGCCTAAAATTAGATAGGAATATGTTTGGGGGGAGGTTGTTGCCGTTGTTTTTGACTGTTTGGCTTCTAGAAGAGGAAAAATCTGGGTTTAAATTCTAGCTTTGAGCCGGACTTGGTGGCGCACTTTTGTAATCCCAGTACTTGGGAGACTGAGACAGGAGGATCCAGGTTTGCGGCCAGCCTTAGCTACTTAGTGAGGCCCTCCACAATTTATGGTTTTTTTTTGCGGTACAGGGGGTTGAACCCAGGGGCATTCTACCTCCGAGCTACACCCCCAGCCCTATTTTTTATTCTTTGTTTTGAAACAGGGTCTCACTAAGTTGTGGAGGGCCTCACTAAGTAGCTGAGGCTGGCCTCGAACCTGCGATCCTCCTGTCTCAGCCTCCCAAGTACTGGGATTACAAGCGTGCGCCACCACACCCGGCTCTTGAGACCCTGTTTAAAAATAAAGAATAAAAAAATAGGGCTGGGGGTGTAGCTCGGAGGTAGAATGCCCCTGGGTTCAATCCCCAGTACCACAAAAAAATAAATAAGTTCTAGCTTTGTCATTTAATTGTGTTTCTTTGAGCAATTAACTTTATTCCCATTTTGCAGGTAAGATTGAGTTCAAGGTTTTTTTTATTGTGAGGATTAAAGAGGATAAAGAATGTAAATTACCAGACCAACAGTATATGCTCTGTAAATAATTATTGTTATCACTATAGAGTAATTGTGGGATTCCAAGCATTTCTTGTTGAGCAGTTAAACATGTGTATCTTCTTTTGGCCTCCCAGAAAGGAAAGGAAAAAGTTGCCAGTCTCTTGGGGGCCAAGACTTAAGAGAACGTGTGTTCTTTTTTTTTCTCTCTCTCTCTTTAGTGACTGAAATAGAGAAATTATATAAACAAATGCTGGGGAACAGCTCTGGTACCAGTGGCCATTTGCCACAAGTTCTTCAAGCTGGATTTTCTCTGCCATAAAAGGCTTGGGACCAAGATCAGGAATGGTCAGATATTTTTAAAGGGGCAAAGGTTATTTTTAACTTCTTTCAGCGTAGTGAACTTGTTTTCCCAGATTGCTCCTTTACCTATCTGAAAAAGAATCTCAAAGGAATGGTTTCATTGTGCTTATCTCAGCCTACTAGAGTTATGAGCTAAGTCTGATCTTGGAAATGATCACATTACTTTATCAATAAGGCAGAGCATGCAGAATTCAGAAGAAAGTTGTAGAAATTGAATATTGATAAGAAATAATGACCATTTAACAGAAAGAGTAAAAGGGATATCTTAATTTTATATTTCATAGTTATGTAGAAGGTGGTAAAGATAATGACTTGCCCAACTTGTTGAGAGAACAAAATGAAATAAGCCTGTTAGAGTAGAGCTTCAGGTTAAGTTTTTTTGTGTGTGTAGTACTGGGAATTGAACCCAGGGGCACTCTACCTTCAAGCTACACCCCCAGCCCTATTTTATTTTTATTTTTGAAACAGTCTCACTAGGTTGATGAGAGTCTCACTACTTGCTGAGGCTGTCCTCAAACCTGGGATCCTCCTGTCTCAGCCTCCCAAGTACTGGGATTACAGGCATGCGCCACCATGCCTGGTTTAGCTTAAGAAATTATTGATAATGAAAGTTGTATAATATAAAGAAGAAATTATAGTCAACTTCTTTGGAAATCTTGAGTAATTCCTGAAAGCAAGGAATGGGAAGAATATGATCTTCCAGATACCATTTTCTGTATCTTATTATAGCAGACCAAATAATTCTCCAGTCATGAGCCCTTAAGGCATATGTATATTTTACTTTGTTTTGAATCTTAGATTGAAACTTCATCACTCCCTTCCTTGTTCTCCTTAGATTGCCACCTGCTCTGATGACAATACACTAAAAATCTGGCGCTTGAACAGAAGCTTAGAGGAGAAACCAGGAGATAAACATTCCATAGTAGGTTGGGCCTCTCAGAAGAAAAAAGAGGCAAGAGCTGGCCTAGGTAAGCATATCATGCATTTTCTAAATTGTTTATGGTTTCATTTGTTTAATCCTATAGTGTATATAGTGGTAAGCTAGATTTGATCTTGTTTTGGTACATTTTTAAAGGAAAACACCATCTTCTTGGCATTTGTTCTTTTCGAGAAATACCATCTGAGCACTACTCTGTTTCTATCATCTGTGCAAGGCCCTGGAATACAATGGTGGATATATTCAACAAATATTTATTTATTTGTTGTGGTACTGGGGATTGAACCCAGAGGTGTTCTATCTTTGAGCCCTCAATCCTATTTTATTTTTTATTTTGAAACAGGTCTTACTAAGTTGCAGAGGGCCTAAGTTGCTGAGGCTGGCCGAGAACCTGTGATCCTCGTGTGTCAGCCTCCCAAATACTGGGATTACAGACAGGCATATGCCACCACACCCAGCTAACAAATATTTATTGAACACCTACTATGTACTGGGCACTGTCCTCAGTTGCCCAAGATTTATCAATGAACAAAAGAATCAGAAATCCCAGAGACATAAACAGAGCTTACATATCAGAGGCAATAAATAAGATAAAGCCGTAAAATATGTACCATGTCAAATAGCAATAAGTGCTTAGGAAAAAAGCAAAACAGGAAAGAAAGAATGGCAAAGTATGCTGTTGACATTTTCTATTAGGTGGTCAAGGATGCCTCAATAAATGAATGACATTGTAGTGAGCCATGTGAATATTTTGGAGAAGAATATTCCAGGCAGAGAAAAAAGCAAGTATGAGCTCTGAAGCAGGAGCAGGCCTGGCGTATTTTTTCTTCCTCCAAGAGGCTAATCTGGTTGTAGCCCTCATAGCTGGAGTGCGCAAAGGAGAAAGGAAAATGGTAGTAGGAAATGGAGTTCTATGGGAATTTAGCTTTATTCTCACAGACAAAAAGCCACCAGAGGGTTTTGAGCAGAGGAATATCATGATCTGACTTTTGACTTGATCATTCTTGCTCCTGTGTTAAGAATAAATTGTAAGGGGATCAGGGTAAAAGCAGGAAGCTAACTTTAAAAGCAGTTAAAATAACCAAAAAGTGATGATGGTGTCTTGAACCAGAGTAGTAGCAGAAGATATGATAAGTTATCAAATTCTGGTTATATTTATAAGGTAGGGCCAACAGAACATTCTAAGGGATCAGATGTGAGATATAAGGGGAAATTATCAAGGATGACTTCAGACTTTTTGCTTGAGAAGCTAGAGGAATGAATGGGTGGAGTTCCTTTAACCTCAGTAGGAATCCACATAGGTTAAGCAGGTTTAAGGGTGAAGCTGGAGTTCTATCTAGATATATTTTTATATAATTATCAGACATCCAAATGTAGATGCCAGAGAGGCAGTTAGATGTTTAATTCTGCTGGAGTTGTAAATTTGGGATACATTATGATGTATGTGAAGACAGCTATAGATAGAAAAGAGTAGAACTGGGGTCTCAGCCTTGGGGCACCCAAATATTCAGAGGTCAGGGGGGTGACAGATAACCTTTAAAAGCTACTGAGCAGGCACACACAACCCAAGAAGAGAAAAACCAGGAGAGTATTATGTCCTGGAAGCCAAGTAAATGAAGGAGGACAGAGGAATGAATATGATCAGATGAATCTAGCATGTCAAATAAGATGAAGCCTAAAAACTGAACTTTGGATTTGGCAATGTGGGGATTATTTGGTGTTTTTAATGAGAGGGGTTTTGCTGGAGTAAGGGTGGCCTGATTGGTGTCATTCAGGATGATGGGAGAAAAGAACATGAAGACTACAAGTATAAACAATGCTGTCAAACAGTTTTGCTGTTAAAAGAAGAGAATGAAATAAATGGAGGAAGAAGTGTTGTTAAAATCTGGTGGTTTGTTTTGTCTTAATGGAAATATAACATTTTGTATGTTATTGGAAGGATCCCAGAGAGGGGGAAAATTGATGCAAGGAAATTTGCTGGAACATTCTGTGTAAGCCTGAAGAGATGCTATCTTAGACACAAGTAGAAAATTAGGCCTTTGTCAGGAGCATGGAGAATTAGTGGATTCACAGTAATGGGAGAGAAAGCAGAATACATAATAAGCACAGTGCAGATAGGTGGAGAGATGGGATGGTCAGAGCTTAAAGTTTTCTTTTGTTCTGATGAATTTGTTTTCTCGGTGACATGGGAATTAAGGTCATCACTTAAGAATAAAGATGAGGGAGGAAGTAGTAGATATTTGAGGGGATAAGGAAGTTTGAAATAGTCATTCAGGGACTAGCAGAGTAAATGGACCAGGGAAATGTGATTGTTAGGTGGTAAAAGTCAACTCGAGGCTCAGAGTCATTAATTGAAAGCAAGCACTCAACATGATTGTGTGTTTGCTATGCAGGTAAGGGTAAACTATGGTTAGGGAGTTAGATTTAACAAGGGAGTTGGCTTAGCAAAACAGGTATAGGAAGTAAGCAAGGAAGTTGAGGATAGACATGAGAAGATGATTATAATGATTGACAATAGGATTTAATCTGACAAAGGAGGGAATTAAAGATATAGTGGAGCTGAGGGACAGCGTGAAAGTGGTACTATCAATGGATTAAGGGGCCACGGGAATGAAAGATTATTGGAATTGGAGTACTAAAAGGAGCTTAGAAAGTAGGTGGTGAACAGAGTGGGGTGATTAAAATTAAGATAATGGAGATTTAAGGTCCAGGAATAAGTGACTTAGATGAGTGAAAAACAAGATTATTGTAGAAGGAGGAGGTTGAGAGACTAAGAAAACAAGGCATTGAACAGATCACATATGTGGATTTTATCAACACTAAGAATTGACAAGGATAATGGTGAAGAGAATTAACAGTGAACCAAGAGCAAGATTTTTCCATCCCTGAGCCAGCCAGAGGGGATTCTCGTGTTATCAATAGATGTACATAATAAGCTTAAATTTCAAGCTTAAAGATTGATCTTACTCAGCGCCTAATGTTATTGGGAAGTTGAAATGACCTAGGGAGACTATGGGCTCATTTTTCTAATGATTTATTTAGTCACCTATAAGATGTAGAACAGAAGGGTCTTTTTGTTGTTGTTGTTCTTAGTCTACTTTCTTTTTTTTTTTTTGCAGTACTGGGGATTGAACCCAGGGGCATTCTACCTCCGAACTACACCCCATCCCTATATTTTATTCTTTATTTTGAAACAGGGTCTCACTAAGTTATGGAGGGCCTCACTAAGTAGCTGAGGCTGGCCGCGAACCCGGATCCTCCTGTCTCAGCCTCCCAAGTACTGGGATTACAAGCGTGTGCCACCACACCGGCTTCTCTGTCTACTTTCTATAAAATCTTTAGTAATGCTCCCTTATTTGTTTTGTTTTTGTTTTTTGCTTTATTTTATTAGTGTAACAGTTTAATAAGAAAGCTAGTTTTAGTCGGACATGGTGGCACATGCCTGTAATCCCAGTACTTGAGAGGCTAAAACAGGAAGATCGCAGGTTTGCAGCCAGCCTCAGCAACTTATCGAGGCCCTCTGCAACTTAGTGAGAAATTAAAAAATAAAAACAAGGCTGGGATGTAGCTCAGAGGTAAAATGTCCTTGGGTTCAATCCCTAGTACTATAAAAAAATAAAAAAGAAGGAAAAAATACTTTTTACAAGGGTGAATAAGATAAACTACAGGCAGTCCGCAGACCCTCTGTTCCAGTTTCCCTTTCACAGACAATGACTTTTCAAATCTTTTAGCTGATTATTATGTGTGTATGTCTATACCTTTTAAGTAATATTATTTTTTGCCATTTTCAGCTTTATCTGTTGACTTGTTTCCATTGTGAGATGAGAATTTAGTTCTTTCCTTTGTCCCACCACAATCAAACCTGCATACTCCCCATCCTCCTAATAACAGGGTCATACTTGTGGTTAGATCAAGATACAATTTAGTGGTTTTTATTATATTCAGAGTTGCGTAGTCTAAAATTACAATCTAATTCTAGAATACTTTTAGCATCCCTAATGAGGGTTCATTTCTCTTCTCTTGCCAATAATTGATAATGTTCATGTTTTTTATTTCACTCATACTGGTGGGTATGAATTGGTGTCCCATTGTGGGTTTTATTTGTATTTACTGATAGCCAGTGATCTTGAGCATCTTTTTGTGTGTTTATTTGCCTTTATATAGTTTCTTTGCTGAAATGCCTGTGTAGATCTTTGCCTGTATTTTAATTGTGCTATTTATCTCTTTATTGCTGGCTTGTAAACATTCTTTGTATATTCTGGATATAAGTTCCATGTCATAGAGTGATTTGAAAATATTTTCTCTTGTTCTGTGGGTTGTCTTTTTACTTTGGGAGAAGGGTCCTCACTTTTTTGTTTGTCTGTCTGTCTGTCTGTTTGTTTGTTTGTTTATTTGTGGTACCGGGGATTGAACGCAGGGGCGTTCTACCTCTGCGCTACGCCCCCGGCCCTATTTTTTATGCTTTATTTTGAAACCGGATCTCACGAAGTTGCGGAGGGCCTCACTAAGGAGAGAGAGAGACAGACAGACATGGAGAGAGAGAGAGAGAGAGAGCTGAGGCTGGCCCGGAACCCGGATCCTTGGGTCTCCGCCTCCCAAAGTACTGGGATTACAAGCGTGCACCACCACACCCGGCTCTGTTTGTTTGTTTCTTTCAGTGCTGAGGATCAAGTCCAGGGCCTGGCTCAGGCTAGGCAAGTGCTCTGCCACTGAGCTAAATCCTCAGCCCTGTCTTTGTTACTTTCTTGATGGTATTCCTTGACATATAAAACTTTGTAATTTTGATGATTAATTTTTCTTTTGTCAATGGTACTTTTAATGTTGTATCAAAGAAGCTATTGTCTACCCCAGGGTCACAAAATTTATTCCATTATTTTCTTCTAGGATTTTTTTTAGTTTTAGGTCTATGACTTTTTAATTTATTTTTGCATATGATGTGAGGTAGGGATCCAAATTCATTCTTTTGCATGTGAATAGACAGCTTTCTCAGCACCATTTTTTCAAGAAATTATTCTTTATCCCATTGAATTGTCTTGGCACCGTTGCTAAAAATCAGTTGACCATAAATATAAGGGTTTATTTCTGAACTCTCAATTCTATCCCCTTAATCTATATCTATTCCATTAATCCATTAATCTAACCCATTAATATAGATTAATTAGTTTTGGATTGTCTTGATTACTATAACTTTGTGGCAACTGTTAAAATCTGGAAGTTTCGAGTGCTTCTATTTTCTTCTTTTCCAAGATTGCTTTGACTATTGTGGGTCTCTTTTATACAGATTTTAGGATCAGCCTGTCAAATTCTGCAAACTAGCCAGCTGAGATTTTGATAGGGATGCATTGACTCAGTAGTGGGTTTTGGTTTGGTTTGGTTTGGTTTGGTTTGGTTTGGTTTGGTTTGGTTTTACGGTACTGGGGTTTGAACCCAGGGGCATTCTACTTCCAAGCTATACTCCCAGCCCTATTTTTTATTCTTTATTTTGAAACAGGGTCTCACTAAGTAGCTGAGGCTGGCTGCGTACCCGGATCCTCCAGTCTCAGCCTCCCAAACCGTGCACCACCACGCCCGGCTCTTGACTTTGTAGTTTTTGAGAGTATTGCTGTGTGTGTGTGTGTGTGTGTGTTTGTG